>VDFB02155985.1:0-23171 GCA_007258455.2 Sequoia sempervirens | reverse complement strand
GGACATAAGTTAAGTTGTAAAAATGTAATTTTTTAATATTGGGGAAAAATAATAAGTAAAGTACCCAATATTAAATAAGGGGACATGGTTTTGTAATCACATGGTTTTAGTCACATAGTTTTGTGTAATACCACTTGGTGGTTTTGTGGGAGCTTGCTTCTATAAAAGAAACCACAAAGGTAGTTGTTTAAGGTTGGCCAATTGGTAGGTTATCTCTAGTTAGCATTTGTGATGGTTTGAAGCATGGCACAGGATGTGTGGTTGCATGCTTGTTTGCATGGATTGCTTGGAGAGGACTTGTTGCTTCAATAGTGTTCATAGAGACTTTGAAGATGTATTGTAATCTTTATTGTTGATTAATACATGAGAGATGGATTCTTTTAGAGGCTAGGTTTTCTCCCTCTTGAGGGTTTTTCCAGGGTATATCTTGTGTCTTATTTTCATGGGTATGTTGTCTATTCTCTTGCATGTGGATTCTGAATACTTAGTTGCATAGATTTCTCCTATGGGTTATGTGGAAATTGTCTTTAATTGGCTGCAAGTTTCCAACAAGTGGTATAAGAGCTTTGTTTGTGGTTGCATAACCCTTGGTTGAGAAAAATCTTGTTTGAGTTTGAATCTATGCATTGCATAAGAGAAAGAAAGGCATGACAAGATATACAGGTTTTCCAGTTGTTTATTGTAGATCTGAGGGTTTTGGGTTTGCTAATTTGATGGGTTGTTTACAGATTTGGGGTGTGAGAAATTTTTGGGTGAAATGGGTTTCTTGATTTTGTATTCAAGTGGGGGTTTTGTGGGGGAAAATTTATAGAAGATCTCCTAGCCCAAAACAGACCTCACGATTGGATCTAGGTTGACCAAGAGACGAAAATTGATATATAATTTGACTTATTTCTGTTATTGTGAAAAATTGCAATTTTTTTTGCCCATACCCCTGTTCGTACAAACAATTTTTTATTTTCTTAGATTTTTTTATTTTAAAATCATCACTATCAAAAAATTTGTCATGCAAAATAAATATTCGAAAAAAAACAAAGTGGCTAATCGAATTTTTGAAAATAAATTTAAAGCTTTGGGAGAGGCGGACCACCCCTCCCCATGTAGCCTGTCGTACCCTGCATTGGCAGCACTGACACCCTGTAGACACAGGGTGGACAACCCCCCTGTCGGTGGGTACTGCCGCCACTGGCGGGTCCCCGTTCGGGTGGGGATTGCCAGACCCCCCCACTACCAGAAAAATATTTTTTAAATAATTTTTTTATTAAAATTTTAAATTTTTCACTTTTTCAATATGCCACAGATTTTTTAGAAAGAAGCCCGATGGAAAATTTTCAAATTCAAAAATTTAAATAAATTTAATTCTAGTTTTGGTTCTACCACCAAAGGAGCGGCGCCGCCCAGCCACCAAGGGTGGCTAAATTTTTTTCTCACATGCAAACTAGTGTTTTATTTCAGAGGGGCATAACTTTTTCCCAATGTGTCAGATTTTCAACTTCTTGGACTCGTTAGGAAGCTGACTCAGTGTTCTACATTGTGGTGACAATGATTTTATAATATTTTACAATTTTGATAGTGTTTTTCTAGCTAGAAGTCAAGTGTTTGTTTTGAGCTTCGAGAGGTGATATTGGGTGCATACGGAGTCAAATTTTGGACTTCAAATAGTCAATAAAAATCTTGTTCAAGGAACTACACAATGGATTAGGTTTGGAGTTATTTTGGCATGGTTTATTTGTTTTTTTCCTTATATGAGATTTTTATGAGTTTCTTTGACTATGGTGATACTATGAGTTTATGGATGATCGGATCTTGGAGATTTGATGTTGGATTTATTGTATGCTTAGTTGTACATCTCAGATTATTCTCTCATTTAACATGGTTATCAGTATTTAGTTTGGATTTGTATGTTGCATTGTTGTATCTACAAGGTATGCAATGTTGTAGGTAGTCCATACTTACATGTTACATTTATGACTTGGACATGGGTTGTCTTTTCCCATCGATATTTCAATGTTGATGCATGTTTAGTTTTGGTGGCTTGGTTTAGTCACTTGGTTTGTTGGTTTTGTTATCATGTTGAGAAGGTGAGATGGTATTACCAGGTATAGTCATGATATGAGACTATGCAGTTGACTATGATTATGTAGATATGTGGACATGGTTGGGTTGAGTTGTTGGTACATTTGGTGGTGTGTTTGGTTCCTTAACTACGGTACTTGAATATGGACATGTTTGGAAAATTAGATCAGAGGTTGATTTGGTGTTTGAGTCATTTGGTCTATATGGTTATTCTCTTAGATATCTTAGTTTGTAGTTTACTAATGTGATGATGAGTTTGCATGTTTCAGTGATTGGATCTACAAGTCATGTAGGTTGTGGATTAGCTACCCATTTACTTTTAGTGGTATGACTTGGTTGTGGATTATCTTTATTCACAAATTTTGATGCATTGTTGTTCCATACTTTGATAGTTGGCCTTGTTCTTGGTCATTTGTACATTGGTATGTGTGCTTAGAGATGAGAGGATGGATGTTTCTTATAGTAACTAGATAGTTGTTTTTGGGACTTGTAGCATGTGGTTTATCATGATGTCATGGATAACTTGATTACAATTTTTAGTGGGAGCTTTTGACAGTGATGGATTGGTAGTGATGGATATGTTTATGATGGTTTGGCGGTTGTAGGTATCTTCTTGGCTTGGAGATTTTGGTTCTACTTGTTATATTACTGACATTTCAGTTGTGTGTGTAGACTTGGATGATCTTCATGGGGAGTATGGTTGTCATGATGCCATGTGTGACTCTGAATCACAGTTCAGTGGGATTTGTTGGCAGTGATGTGGATTCACCATTTGATGGTGGATGGTCTTCTATAATGATTGCTAGTGTCATGGATGGACTCTTGGATTCTAATTTTATGCAGTGATGGTTCATTGGCATCTTTGGTTTCATTGATAGAGAATGGTTATATTCATGTGGTTTGGATATGTTGATATCTTTGGTTGCCATGCAAGACTTCTTTAGTCTATGGTTGAGGTGTCATGTTTTTTCTTTTTCTTTTGATATATGATCCTTGTTTTTGATATGATGGTTATGTTATTATGTCATGATTTACTCTTGATCATACATTTGAGTTTTGGCATGATAAAGGTGCTAGTTATGTTCTTTGGATCATATGATACTCCTTGAGGAGGTGTGAGATCATGATATCATGGTTATGTTCTTGATTCAATTGATTAGAGTTTTGACATTGATCTTGTTTGGTTCTCTTTGTATTGGGTACATTGATCATTTTCTTGATTACTTCATGATGGTGCTATGTTGCATTTGGAGTTTGGCATGGATTGGTTGGTTACAAGTACTCATGGATACTTGGAGACATAGGTGAGGCTTGAGTTCTCTTATGGTTAGAGACATGTGTTGAGATTTTAGGTTACTCTTGATGAGATTTTAGTAGGAAGTCCCAGGAGCCTACACCTTGGTTGGATGTGAGTTCAACATGGACCTATGAGGAGAGTGTTCTTGGATGAGTCATGATGGCTTGGATGTCTTGGAGGAGCATTCTCATTCCTCACTCTTGGTCTACTTGGAAGTTTCACTTGAGAGGTATTGCCCATTGTTCTTTCAGGTGCATTATGTTTATGCTTTATCTTCTCATGCATATGGATCGTGAGCTATGGATATATGGTTTTGAAGGGTTCATTTGAGTAGTGTTGACATGTTTATCTCCTTATGCATTGCGATTACTTTCATTGATATTGAGTTTAGGAGATTTAGTGGACTTATTACTTTATTGGGAATGGATTTAGTTTGACCTTCTTTGGCTTTAGAGGCTTACATCCATGTTGATTACATGTTAGAAATGTTATGTTTGATCTTGGTGATTGAATAGTTAGGTGTTGTTATTGATTTTATTTTGGGGTGTTGTGGAGGAGATCATACTTGATAGAGTTGGCATTTAGAGGTGTATGTAGGGTATTTTTCTACAAGTATATTATATGCAAAGTTTCTCTCTTTGGTCTTGGTTATCTTCCTAGATTTTTGGTTTCACATTACATTGGTTTGAGGTTTGGATGGAGCTATTGTGATCACTAGCTTGTGGTCATGTGTTTTTCACTTATGTTCTTGGGTGATGACATGGAGATTCCTTTATCTTTTTCCTTTGTTGGGTGTGGAGAACTTGGGAGAGCTATGGAGACTTGTGGTGAGAGTTGTGGGAGAGTTGTGCAACTAAGTATTCATAAACCACATGCAAGAGAATAAACAACATACCCATGAAAATATGACACAAGATATACCTTGGGAAAACCTCGAGAGGGAAAAAGCATAGCCTCCAAAAGCATCTATCTCTCATGTATTATTCAGCAATAAAGATTACAATACATCTTTAGAGTCTCCATGAACACCATTGAAGCAACAAGTCCTCTCCAAGCAATCCATGCAAACAAGCATGCAACCACACATCCCATGCCATGCTTCAAACTCTCACAAATGCTAACCAGAGCTAACCTACCAATTAACCAACCTAAAACAACTACCTTTGTGGTTTCTTTTATAGAAGCAAGCTCACACAAAACCACTAAGTGGTATTACAAAAAACCATGTGACTAAAACCATGAGATTATAAAACCATGTCCCCTTATTTAATATTGGGTACTTTATTTATTTATTTTCTCCAATATTAAATAATTACATTTTTACAACTTAACTTATGTCCCAATGTTACATGCAACATAAAGTGATCCTAAGAATACCAATTAAATACATTATTGTAAGGTACAACACACCTTTCCTAACAAAGGTAGTTAAGTTGAAGGAAGCCTTTTTATTTTGTTTTCCAAAGGTTTATAATTGTTTTGGTTTCATGACGGTCCCTCTCAAGACCTAATAATAGAGATGGGTTTTGTTTCACAACTACTAACTGAACTTTGATAATCATGAAGGGTAGTGCATGAGTGTAAAAAGGAAGGAAACTTCATCATGCCAAGCTTATTTTGTATCTTATTTTTCAAATTCTCTATAAACATTCATTGAAGGTGAGGGTCAGGAATCTTTACATCGATTTGGGAATAAAGCATTTGGTAGTGTGAAATGAAGCTAGTAACTTTTTCATCATCATTTTGCTTACATCTCATAAAATCAGCTAAGGTCATCTTAGGAGTCATGTGCACTTGGAAATGGTTAATAAAGGCCTCAAAAAGTTTATTGAATGAATGAATTGAGTTATTCAGTAATGAGGAAAACCATTCTAAAGCAATATCTTTCAAGGACCTAGGGAAAAGTTTAGCCGAGAGTTTATCCTCAAGGACAAAATCACTACATAATGCAAGTATAAGCAAAACATGGTTAGAAGGATCTCCTCTTTCCCTATATTTCAAAACCTAGGAATATTTATACCTTGTGGTATTGATGTTCTTAATATCTATGAGGATAAAGGATTGCTTTTGACATAGTATGAAGGTTGGCCATTTTGTTTTTGGTTTATGGTGGAAATTTACTTTTGAAGGGATGATTTTTTTTGTAAAAGTTGGTTAAGGATGGCATCATTGGTTGTATTTTGAGTATGAGGTGAATTTTTTTCAACACTTGTCACACTACTTGAAGGCAAAGAGTTGTTAAGGGTAAGGTCCACACGTGAACTAATGTTAATAATAGTAGTGAAAGAGCTAGATAACCCAAGATCCACAATGATTGTGCTATCACGGGATGACATGAGTCTCGAAGTTCATCTCACTATAGTATTAGCAATAGGACACCATGTTGTAAAGCTCATGCAAGGGACAACCAAGGAAATGCAAGATGAATACAATGAACACAAGATAAATGATACTCTTTAACTCTAATTCTTAAGTTTACAAATGCACCAAATTAAGCTAGATTAATGAAATAAAGAAAACTAAAACTCTACAAATTGAAACAAAAATGTAATAACAATAAATTGAAACACAAAAATGTAGTTTCGGGTCTAACATAGGACAAAATCACCCAGAGGGGCATATGAGTCCTAGTTAGGGTTTTTGTAGGGTTCAAATGTTGATAAAAAGCCAACACAAAACACCCAAAAATTAGGAAAAACCACCTGCACTAGGACTAAATCACCTAGAGGGGCATATGAGTCCTAGATTAGGGTTTTTGCACTAATTTCAGAAAATTCCAAGTGAATGTAAGGTTTTTTGGTTTGCATTATTTCTAGACTAAGTGTAATTACATATTTCATATGAAATTCAATGATGCAAGATGCAAAAATGAAACCTATATGCACTTTTTCTAATGCAAGATTTAGAAACCCTAGATGCAAATTAATTAAAGCAAGACCTAATGCAAAGTTAATGTAAGCTAGATCTAGGACTATTATGCATTCAAAATTAGAAAATAAGGTGTTCTAAAGGCCAGGTTCACCAAAATGAAATGTAAAAAATTGGCACTCTATGTTTTGGGAGACAGAAGGGTATGTGTAGGATCATGATGGGCCAAAAAGTGGCAATATGATGGGTATGTGTAGGGTATGTGGCTAACGATTTTTTTTACCCAAAATTGATGAAAAAAGGGTTTTCAAAGGAGATTCTCAGCTTTCCACCAATATAAATTATGCTTTACTTTGAATTTAATAAATAATTATTATTCATTTTCTATTTGAATTCTGACTAAAGTCTTGATTGATAGGTTGATTGAAAAACATCTATAGCTTTCAAACAATCACATTTTTGAATCAAAACATGTGTCACATTCTATGTTTCATACTATAGGATTAAAAAAAATCATGAAGTTTTGACCAAGTTAAGGTGGTTAGACATACGAGTTTTATATTTTTTAAAAGTTGTAATAAAAAATCATAATTAATTATTTACTTGGAAAAATTACAAAAAAATATGCATCACATCAGGACATGAGTCCTCTACTTATATATAAAATATTATAAAAAATAATTATCATTTTATTGTGGTTAGGGTGGTCAGACAGACACCTACTTCTTATTTTTTCCTTGAAATTTAAGTACTACTACATTGAAATTTCAAAGGGGGATTAGGGTTCCTCAACCAATTTCCTTCAAGTTTCATTCAAGGAAACCTTAGAGATATCGATTTAGGGATGGAATTAGATAAATAAATCTACAATAAGGTGTCCTACGGTGTGATTAAAGATACAAAGGGGGTTCACCACCAAGCAAAGGCTTGGAAAGACAAGTAACATGCAAAACCTAATGATATGACTTAGAAAAATGAACTCAAATCATAATAACAAACTGAGAAAGTATAGAGGGGCACCTGGAAAATTGAAGAAGCTTAAAATAGTGTCTAAAATCCTGAAAATATATTTTTTAATGCTCAATGGTACTCATACACCAGTGAGGGCGATTTAGTCCCAATTTAGGGTTTCGGGTTAGAGCCAGAATATGGAACTACTAAACTAGGATCTACAAAAAATGCTCTCAATCTAATATATACTAGGACTCATATGCCACACACAATGATTTAGTCCCAGTATCAGGGTTAACCTGAAACTCTGATATCCTCTAATGTTCTCCTGTAGCTTCTCTCCTATCAAATATCCAAGTTTGAAACATTGAATTGCAACCTATAGGTGACTTCCCGTGATCTTGCAATGTAGATGACAACTTTGAAAAAATTTCTCCAATCTTTCTCTTTAATGGATCTTCAATCTAGATCTACAAATCACACATCAAAGAGAGGGAAAAATATTTTTGTGTTTTTGGATAGGGGTTTGCCTTGGTCAAACCCTATTTTGGTAATCAAACCTTGAAATGAATAGAAATAGAATGAAGGAATGATGAATGAAAAAAATGTTGTAACTCACCAAACCCTTGGAACAAAGGCTACAATCTTGTAAGTAATGGCTAGCATGAATGTAGATCTTGACTCTTGATATTATGTTGTAGATCTTGACTTGAATGCTTGCGTGAATCATAAAAACCTACATCACAAATGTCAGCTCAAAAATAAACATGATGCACAATGACTTTGACATGATGCTTAAATCTTGAATGATGCTCCAAAATGCTTGATAATCACTCTTGAATGCTCTAGAATTCTATTGAATGCTCTTGTAAACTCTTGTGATCATAAACTTGCTATGAGAATGTTCTAATCAATTGGCTAGGAGAAAATATGTGAAATAACATTGTATTTATACTTGTTTATGCCAAATTTCTTGAAATTACAATACTACAAGCTAACATCAAATCTAGGAGAATAAAACCCTACCAAGAATTTGAATGTAAATTAGGTCTAAGCTAAGCGGGACTCATACGCTAGTTGGGGCACATGAGTCTGAGTAGCCTAGTCTCAGGACAAAAATTTCAAGAAATGTTTAGTTTTATGCGAAATTCAGGTTTAGGCCCTAAAACTTAGGTGGGACCCATACACCCAAGGTGGCATATGAGTCCCATATCACTAAATCTAGGCCATACAAACCAAAATCATAAATTTATGATTGGTCATTTGATATGTGTCGGGATCATCCTCGAAAAGATGCATTAAATAAGGCTCGTGGATGGAAAATAGGACTAAATAAGGTATAAAGAAGCCCAACGTTAGCAGGGAGGGCCCAAACAAGTGTGAAAATGTAGAGGGATACATTTTTATGCACTACACACATATAGGTTAGGTATGACATAATTAATATATATAGTTTCATAAACACTCACACAAACACTGATAACCCCCACAATTTTTTAAAAATAAAATATATACAACTTGGTGTCTACAATTGACGTACTTATTAAAAGGTACTCCTACTCCCCAAACCTAATGCCTTATATTTATTCTCCTTTGGGTTTGGGGGTTTATTTTATTATTATATAATGGATTTTAGACACAATTAAATAAATTTATCTCACTTGACGACTTGTTTTCACCACATAAAATTGAAGTTGCTCTTGTATGACCCATACCATGAAAACATGCAACTAAAATATAAAAATAATATAACCCACACTCCCTTTACATATCACCCACTGCATTACATCAACATCAATATTTTGAAGGAACTAGTGCCACATTAACATCTAAGTACAAACATTGTCGCATCACCAAATCCATTGTATCATATAATAAAACAAACCCCAAAATCCATTATGACATATCTATATGTGCATAAAAAAGGAATAACAAGTTGAATAAAATGGATGAAAGAAAATGCATAAGTGGATTTTGCTATTAATACATTCTATGTCATGTAAATAATATTGCTAGTGTTGTGTACATGCTTATATGGGATTTAAGTGATATTGTTTGTGGCTATCAATGCATACCTATTGTATATGATGTAATTGTTATCTCTAGTGTGTTGTAAGTGCATGACCTATCGGGTTTATAGTTATATAATTGCAAATATGAGGTTGGTTGTTGCAATGCAATTACTATTGGCAGTGTATTGTCTTTGCATATTTGTAGTCTTTAAATTTCCATCATCCACATGCACTTCGTGTCCCTTCCCATTTAGTCATCTTAGCACAAGCTTAGTTTCTACCAACAAACTTGAAGGTATCCTACTTTCAAATCAAGCATATATCATAAGCAAAGTTTCACTAAAATTAAGTACATTTATATTATATAAGCAATCGTACTAAACTGCCAACAACATGTACATCATATAGCTAAGTATGTCCGAAACAATATTCAAGGAAACCAATAAACATATCCATTTAATGTATATGCATCATATAGGAATGTGCATAACATTGGAAATAAGATTTACATAATATAGGACAAACAACTATAGTATCGTTTGAGTTTGTAGTGTTGAAGAGACCTCTTTTTTGGAGAAGCATTTTTGTGTTAAATTATGTTTCATTATACCTTTTCAAATTGCCACTATATGTAACATGGTTGAACACTAAAAATTCTTTTGGAGAAATGAAGCCTCCCAAATGCATTACTCAATTGCAGAGTTTATAGTCGAACATGTATCGATGCCTAACCAAATGAAGACTCTAGAACAAACACAAATGAAAGGAGTGATAGTGAGTGGGATATGTGAGAATTTGGAGCCTTGGATGAACTTTTTCCTTTGAATAATGCACCAATCAAGTGGAGTAAATGTGAAGGGATGTGTAAGGCATGTTGTTGAATGGAGCTAACAAAGGGAGTGGTGCTCGATTAATGCTCTCAACTGGATGTTCAGGGTAGTGAGGCTTTTAGATACCATATGTTTGTTTGACCCACCACAAAATCCCCTTTACATAGCCTTTGGAGGTGGACTCGATTGATGATTGGTTAGACCTCAAAATGGGCCCGTCAAGAACAATGTGGACTAATTGGAGCATGACACATGGCAAATTATTAGAAATGGAAAAAATATATTGTCGAGTCCACAATGGATTGGTTGATGTGGCAGGATTTTTTTTGTTTATAACCTGATATTGCAGTCCCAAACAATAAAAGTAAACAACCACCAATTGAACATAATTGCTAGAAAATTTAAAAAAAAATGTAAATTTATATTTATAACATGATATTGCAATCCCCAACAAAAGTAGCTGAAAAAGGATGGGCTTGTATGTTTCGACCTTCCCAACTTGAAACATTATCTTGCAATCCTAAATGAACACAAAAAAATAGCCAATAATTGATAGGGTTGTAGGGTTGGTCCCTCCCAACCTCAATCAAAAATACCAAGAAAAGCATCTAGAGATGTGTTCTCATCTTGTGCTGCTATGTTTTGAGTTATTGTTACATGATTTGGATTTGTATTTGTAAGTTCACTGTAACTTACATGTGACAGGGCAAGCGTTGAACACTTAATTCTAACAAAAAATTGACTGTAGCTTACATGTGATGGGTTGAGACTCAAATTGACATTACCAATAACAAATATAGCAATGTACATATGTTCCATAATTCCCAAAATAAGGCATGGTTCTCTAGTGATGGGTTCACAAGACTACTAAATTGTCTTTCTCACTCTAGTGCCCTTTGGGCAACCTCAATCTCTCTTTCCTTTCTATCTTGTTCCTTTTGAACCTTCTTTTGTTCCCTCTTCTACTTTCTTTCCTTCTTTTGTAACTATTTGATCTGCTCTCTTTATTTCAAGAATTTACTAATTATCCAAACAAATTGGGATTCGATTGTTTCAGTCACTTGGGAGTCAATTTTGTCCTCTTTCTCATCAATACCTTGAGTTTCCTTGCTAAAATCTACACAATAATGTACCATTTTAAATATGATAAATGTGGTAGGTGGAGATGGTAATGAAAAAGTTCCCTACTCTTCTTCACAATGTAAGTCAATACCCAGATTCATAGCTCCCTCTACCAACCAAGACAACTAGCTAAAGGTCGAGGGAAGACTTAGACCATCATTAAGTTCATTAGGTCGGTTGTCCACCATGTCATTAGGTTATTGATTTGCAATTGAAAGAGTAGCAGTATTGTTTCCTATATCTTCAACACCTTGTTGCACTTGACATTCAATTGTGCATTGCAATGTGCGTGCAACTTCATCCATCGACCATTCACGTTTTCCTATTATTTTTCTAGGCCTTCTTAAAGGAGCACTAATATCTGAAATTTCCTCACCAAGTTGATGACTAGTGTTAGCTTGTACATTAGGTTCTCATTCAAGGAGAAATGTAATCCCTCTTTTACGTGTAGAAAACCTTGTTGTGGATCTCTTCTTCATTGGCTTGGTCCTCATTTCAACTTTATATTGCACTTGCAGATATTACAAAACATGTTTGGAACAATGATAGTAACCATCAATGGACATCGTTAAAGTCAAAGTGATGCAAAACATATTATTTTTCTTTATTTTGCAAGTTGACAATTTATAATGTAAAAGTTGCTAATAGTTTGACTTTTATTTTGTCTTTTTACTTTGTTTATAATGCAAAAGATAACAATTTTAATTGAACTGAAAGCACTTAGTCTTATGCACTTAGAGAGGATAGGGTGTAACAATCACATTATATACAATAGAAATGCATTGACATTCATAAATGTGAGAACCTACATATCACAAAGATAATTAGCAAGCACGATGAACATATCAAGCACAGTGAACAAACCAAAAACTGTACCAGTCAATCGACGATCAAAAGATGTAGATGTATAGGAGATTAGGTAAGCATGAGGTGTTGAAGTGCATTGACACCTCTCTAGTCTCTAAACTAGGTGGGCAGCTATCTTGAACAAGTGTCAAGAAAACCAATAAGTCATACTATCTACACAATGAATGCCTAAGTAGGATTAAGTTAGCCTACGTGTGTGCATGGGATAATGCATACACTAACACCCTGCTTAAGAATAGCTTAGGTGGGCATGGATGAAATGGGTCCCGACTACTAGCCTAGTGATGTACCCATGTACAATGAAAAAGAAAATGAGTGTTGGCCATGAAGCCTAATAAGGTACACATATATAATGAAATCTCTCTAAAAAATGGAGTAAGATAGAAAACCTAGTGGGAAAAAACCATCCTCCAAAGAGAGAGAAGATGTTGAGAAGAATAGAAAGCCCCCCCAAGGATGATGATGAGGTTGATATGGACTTCATGCAATGAAGATCTTGTAGATGAATGAACTTGCTCTCAATGAAGGGTTTGGTGAAGATGTTAGCAACCTGCTCTAAAAAGGAAAAAAGACTAAGTCGATGATCTGAGAAAGATTCAATTCTTGAATGTAATGCATATGAATATCTATGTTTTTGGTTCACTGATGCTGAACTGGATTCTTGCATATTTGAATAGTACCCTGGTTATCACAATAGATGACTATAGGTTGCTTGAAAGGAGTACCAAACTTAGAAAGGATTCCTTGAAGCTATATAGCCTTAGTAGTTGAGTTAATAGCCCCTTTGAACTCTGCCTCTGTGGATGATATAGCAATAGCATTCTGCTTCTTGCTAGACAAACTGATAAGACCTAAACCAAGTGAAAACTTGTAACCTGAAGTGGACATATGATGCTTAGTGTCACTAGCCAATCTGAATCTATATAACCAACCAATTCAAGTGATGAACCAACTCTATAGTGAATCCCAAACCCAAGAGTACCATGAAGATAGTGAAGGATCCTTGAAGTCATGAGGCTTCTGCATGAATCTCAAAACCATGCCTACTACATAGGAAATGTTTGGCTTGGTATGAGTCAAGTATATAAGACTACTAACAAGTTGTCGATACAATGTAGCATCGACCAATGGTGTAGTGCAAGGAGTCTCAAGCTTGAATCCCGAAAGAAAGGGAGTTAGAGATGGTTTGCAAGTAGTCATATGAAACCATGCAAGTAGATCAAGAGTATACTTGGGTTGTGCAAGAGTAATCCCTGAAGCTGGCTGTGAAATCTTAATGCCAATGAAGTAGTACAATAAACCCAATTATGTCATGTCAAATCTATCTTGAATTGATGTCTTCACTGCTAAAATGGCAGATGAAGTACTCCCGATAATCAAAAGATCATCAACATATAGAACCATTATCAAAAGTGAATCATCTTGTTGCAGTAGATACACATTAGGATCCAAATGACATATAGTAAAACCTAAAGATAGGAGGTAGGAATCCATCTCGAAATACAAAGCTCTAGGAGCTTGTTTGATGCCATAGAGAGATTTCCTAGGTCTACAAACTAAGGATGAATCTTGAACAAGGGTATGTGTAGGATCATGATGGGCCAAAAAGTGGCGATATGATGGGTATGTGTAGGGTATGTGGCTGACAACTTTTTTTTTAACCAAAATTGATGAAACAAAAAGGGTTTTTAAAGGAGATTCTCAACTTTCCACCAATATAAATTATATTTTACTTTAAATTTAATAAATAATTATTATTCACTTTTTATTTAAATTACGACTAAAGTCCCGATTAATAGGCTAATTAAAAAACATCCATAGTTTTCAAACGGTATCACATTTTTTGAATCCGAAACATGTGTCACATTCTTTTATGAAGTTTTGACCAAGTTAAGGTGGTCAGACATACGAGTTTTGTATATTTTTTAAAAGTTGTAAAAAAATCATAATTAATTATTTACTTGGAAAAAAATTACAAAAAAATATGCACCACATTGGAACATGAATCCTCTACTTATATCTAAAATCTTATAAAAAAATATTATCATTTTATTGCGGTTAGGGTGGTCAAATAGATACCTACTTATTTATTCCTTGAAATT
This sequence comes from Sequoia sempervirens, assembly GCA_007258455.2. Taxonomy (NCBI): domain Eukaryota; kingdom Viridiplantae; phylum Streptophyta; class Pinopsida; order Cupressales; family Cupressaceae; genus Sequoia; species Sequoia sempervirens. The sequence continues at coordinate 9,046 of VDFB02155985.1, read as the reverse complement.
TAAGTACTACTGCATTGAAATTTAAAATTTTCACCAAATAGATTTAAAAAAACTTAGTAGTTTAGAAACTACATTCAATTTTCTATGGATTCTATTGTTATATTTTTTGAAATAATATAGATAACTTATTCAAATTTTTATGTCAAGTTGCGTAACTTTGATTTTTTTTAATTTTTCGCCACTTAAAGGCTTTTTTTCCATGATGATTTGCACATACCCACAAACCCTAGTGGTTGTTGCATGTAGATTTCCTCCTTAATGTATTCATGAAGAAATGCAATTTTCACATCCATCCAATGTACATCCCATCCATGCAATGCAACTATAGCAAGTGTGAGTCTAATAGAAGTCATCTTAGCAACTGGTGCAAAGGTTTTTGTATAGTCAATGCCTGCGACTTGTGGAAAACCTTTGGCTACTGATTGTTCTTTGTACTTATCAATGGACCCATATGTTGAAAATTTAGTTTGATATATCAAATTACATTAAACTAGTTTCATTCCCTTACGAAGTGAAGGAAAATCCTAGGTGTGATTTCTAATCAAGGAATCATATTCCTCATCCATAGCAATATCCCACTCTGGTATGCCTGATGCCTCTCTAAATGTCTGTGGAATAGAAATTGAAGCAAAGAAGGCATGTGAACCCCCTAAAAATCTACTTCAATTAGTCTGTCATGTCTACTGAATCATGCACCCTTGTATCTGTCCTATGTAGAGTGTAAGATGTGGGTGAGTCTGGTGCAGATATATCAAATTCTAATGCAATCCTTGAACTAGATGAAGATGAAACCTCATCACTATCATCACTATGAGAACTGGAAGAAGAAGATACTACACTAAGAATATGTTGAGAATGATCTAAATCATCAGTATTGTAATTAGGATCTAAAAAGTCCACAATATGTTGAGAAGTGTCAAGTATAGTTTCAAGAGATGTTTCTTGAAACTTAACATTTCTCTCAATGAACAACTCATGTGTGGTAGGGTGGAGTAGGTGATAGCCTTTTACACCATTTGGATATCCCACAAAGATGCAAGGTTTGGATTATGGATCCATAGCCTTGTGTTGCTCTTTTGTAATGTGTGGCATGGCATGGGAGCCAAAAACTCTAAAATGATCAATTGTTGATTTCCATCCTTTCCAAGCTTCAAAGGGAGTGATGCCCTTTAAGGCTTTACGTAGAACTCTATTTTGTATGTAACATGCACAGTTGACTGCTTCTTCCCAATATGATGGTGTGAGGCCCTTAGAGTGAATCATACAATTAGCCATCTTTTTTAAAGATCCATTTTTTAGTGCTACAACACCATTTTGTTGTGGGGTATAAGGAACTGTGCATTGCAGATCTATCTCCTCTAATATACAAAATTGTTCAAAACTATTGTTGACATATTCTCTCCCATTATTTGTTCGAAGAACCTTGATGATTTTTCCTAATTTTTTTTCTAACAAGAGCTTTGAAATATTGAAAAGAATCACACTTTTTATTTTTTCCTAAGAAAGTAGACCCATGTAAAATGTGAGAAATCATCAATGAAGGTGAGAACATTTCTAGCCTTTGTAAAATATGGATGGGGAAAAACCCCTAAAACATCACTATGAACAAGTTCTAAAACTTGTGTTTCCCTCCATGATTTACTATTGTCAAATTTTGCTTTTGGATGTTTGCCGAGTGTGCAACCCTCACAAAGCCCTTTAGAAAATTTAACCTTAGGTAATCCCTTAACCATATTCTGTTGACATAGTTGTTCAAGATAACAATAGTTAAGAAGGACAAACCACTCATGTCATAGTTTGCTAACTTCATCTGAATGAATTAGTAGTGCTTTTGGAGAAATATCTGTGGAAAAATTGGAGAAGGTAAATTAATTCTAGACTAGTGATTCGCCTCTCCTATTGCTACCAAATTGTTGCCTTGTAATTCTCTTATCTCAACTAAATTTGGAGAGAAGTGTACTCTCATGCCCTTCCCTACATGAGTTATTTGATACATTGAAAGGAGATTAGTTGAGAGTGAAGGTACACTTAAAACATTTGCAAATGTTCATGCATCAACTTCAACAGTCCCTCTCCCTTTACCAATGCTTGAGTATCATAACCTAAGGTGATTGTGGACATACTTGATGGTTCTAAGGATGAAAATACAACCTATGAAGAACCCATATGGTGTGAAGCACCAGAGTCTATAATCCATGATGGAGATAAATATGCTTTAGCAAGTAAGGCTTTGCCCTTTGATTTCTCTTTGTCCTTAGTATTATCTTGATTTGATGAAGATGCCTTGATGGAATCAAGTAGCCCTATATTTTTTTTTTGAGAATTTGTTGTAGAACTTCATTTTTTTTCTTCATGCATTAATGTTCATCATGTCCAAGATTTTTACAAAAGGCACAGTTAACTCTCTTTTTACCTTGAGTCCTTTTTGGAGTTGTCAAATTTTCTTTCTTTCTTAACTTCCTTGTCCTTTTTAGTGTTCTTCCATTTTGAAGTTTTTTGTGTTTCATTCCCTGCAATTAGGGCTTGAGGTTTAGTAGACTTCAAAGTACCCATTTGAATTAACTTTTCTTGCTCCCTTGTGAGATCAACAATAAAGTTATCAAGTGTGGGCATTGACCATGAGGCTTCAAGAGCCCTTTTAGTAGAGTAGAAAGTCGATACAAACACAAAATTCTGGACTTAGCTTGGAAAGTACATAAAGGATTAATTGATCCTCTTTCTTGTCAATTCCACAACCTTTTAAATGCAACTTCAAAGATTTAAACTTAGTGAAAAAGTCTTGTAAAGTTGAGAAAATCTTAGGACTAAGACCTAAGAGTTAATTTTCCAACTTGTGGCTTCTAAGTTCATCTATTTTCCCAAGTAGTTTTCCAAGACCTTCCCAAACTTGGTTAGGTGTTTTCAAGTTCTTAACATGGAACAACAAATTAGGAGACAAATTTAGACATAGGAAGCCAAATGCTTGATCACACTTATTGAAAAAAAATTCTTTGTATTTAACTTTTGTAGGTTCCTTCTCTGTTCCCATAATTACCCTATATAACCATTTGTTTTTAAGTATAATATTACTTTCATTTTGAATAATGATAATTGAAAGGTGTTAAGCGCACTATAGTAACATTAGATTCCATATTGCTGATTTAGATATTTGCTTGTAGAAATGTGGAAAAAAGGAATTTAGAAATGCATTCAAAAGTAAAAAAGCACAACACAAACATTTCTCAAGAAAGTGTCACTACTACATAGAAAGAAAGTTTAAGACAAATTTTGAATAGATTGTCTTAACTTAAGACAAAAAAAAAATTGTGTATTGTCTTTAAACGAGTGTCTCAAATTATTGTTTTAAAAAATTGCTCTGTAAAGACAATATGAAACAAAAATGTCTCTTTAGAGACAATTTCACTTTTGTCTCTTTAGAAACAATATGAAAAAAGTGTCACTACTACATTTCCTGAGAAAGTGCCACTACTACATAAAGAAGAAGTTTAAGACAAATTTTGAGACAATTTTTGAATAAATTGTCTTAACTTAAGACAAAAAAACAAACTTGTGTATTGTCTTTAGGCGAGTGTCTCAAATTGTTGTTTTAAAAAATTGTTTTGTAAAAACTATATGAAATAAGTGTCACTATACAAACATTTCTCGAGAAAGTGTCACTACTACATAGATAGAAAGTTTAAGACAATTTTTTAGACAATTTTTGAATAAATTGTCTTAACTTAAGACAAAAAAACTTGTGTATTGTCTTTAAGCAAGTGTCTCAAATTATTGTTTTAAAAAATTGCTCTGTAAAGACAATATGAAACAAAAATGTCTCTTTAGAAACAATTTCACTTTTATCTTTTTAGAGACAATATGAAAAAATGTATTAAAAACTATCACTTGCACCTAAAGGAGGTTCAAAGAATACGCCGATAGAATTATATACGTGATTGAAAATTTGAAAGTGTTTTTTGTAAAGAGTTTTGTAACTTACATTGCGATTATGTTAAACCATACATGTATGAAGGGAAGTGTGTAGAAACATTGATGATAACCATTACATTTATAGCATCAATAGTAACCTATATCCATTCAATATTAACTTAATAATTCCAAAAAGAAAAAATATTGAAGCCTTGCATTCACAACAACAATGATAACTATAATATTATAGAAAAATATTGAAGCCCCTCCATTCACAACAGCAGTGATATACATATTCAAGAATACTGCAAACTGATAATTGTAAGTAACATTAATAACAAGCCATATAGGATTAATTGTAACTATGATAGGTCAATGTGAGCGCGAAAACGAAAGCAGCAAATAAAAGAGTGCAATAACACCAAAACAACCTACACCTCAAGATTAGTCTAGTTGGAAACAACACAAGATAAAAGCAACAAATGGAACTCTTATACCTTGTCTCGAATCATCCTTTGCTGGCCCTCTCGATCTTCAATGTGTATGCTCCTTGGATGGCAAGTAGATGCAAGATGTGAAGTGTGAGATGCAAGATAGTTGGACAAAATGGATGCAAATGGCTAAGTGTAGATTGAGAAACAAAATTGCAAGAGTTTGGCTAGCAAAATGATCTCCCTCAAATGAGAGAAAAGGGGGGTATTTATAGGAATTTTGAGAATTCCTAGAGGATGGATGGCCAAGATTGAGCCACCAATATCAAGATGTAGGGCTAAGGTGAGTTGAGAACTCACAAGCCCTCACATCTTGACATGTGGCATGTGATATAGCCCTAAAAGGTGAAGTGGACATGAGGTGGAAGGATGGTACATGACATGGAGGGGGGTACAAAGTACCTTGGGATTGGACAAGATCTCCTCATAAAGGAGGTACTTGTCCCCATGTGGGTGAGAGGACAAGTGGGGAATTAAAAATTCCTCAAATATCCTTATGGGGAGATGGGAAAGAATTTTAAATTCCAAAGGGTGCATTGGGGGATTAAAAGGTGAATTAAAAATTCACATGGGGAAGGGAGATGCCTTGTCCAAAAGGGGAAGGCCTTTAATAGGGTTGACTAATTAAGGATTAGGATTAAAAATACTTGATTAGATTGATTAATCCAAGATTTTAGAAGAGAGTTGATCTACATGTGACTTGATGTGACAAGTCAAAGATCACATGGGAAGAGAAAAAAGAAGTTACTATTCCTTGGAAGGATAAAAGGAAATAAAAATTCCATGAGAGGTTGATTAGGCTAGTTAATGAAAGATTAGAGGAGAGTTAGGTGGCTAAGAGAGATTAGAGGTCAACTTGCAAAAGTTGGAGGATGTAATACATCATAATCAAAGATTAGGCATGCACATCCTATCGATGGGATTAGGAAGAAGGATTAAGATTAAATAATAAAATATGAATAGATATGATAGCGAGGATTAAATAACATATTTATTTAATTTATTTGATGAAAGGAGATTAAAAGAGATAAAGCATTATTGATTAAATACTTTAAGGATTCAAGTATGAATTAAAGATATTAATTAAATAATAACAGCATTATTTAATTAACGTAAAATAAGACTTAGAAGGGGATGAATTTGGATAAAATTAAGTGTCCAAATTTAGACGCCTACAAAGAATCTAATGCTTAAGTAAAGGATCTTATTTGTTGCAAGATAAAACTTAAAAGAGATAATATTATTTGACACAATTTTCGTAAAAGGAACGTTTCAGCTGCTTAAGGGATGGAAATTACTTAGATGCCAGGACTATTCGTGAGCATTTTCCCTTGTAAATTTAAGGTCAAGAAATGTCTCATTGCACTCAAAGAAAATCTTATTTGAAACCCAGATATTGAGGAATGGACGAAGATTGCATAAAAGTTTTGAAAATAGAAAATTAAAACATGAGTGAATCAAGTATAACACAGAAATCTAAAATTTAATAATGTTTTTTATGATTTTCATGTGAGCTTTGCATGCATAAAGATCACAACACTCTGCCCCCTTCCCATAGTAAAAATATTTAGTGACTTACCAAGATGGCAGTTTAGTATAAATTTATCAACTTTTGTATTGAGAATGAAAGTTTCCTTGGCCCTTTCGGGCAGTTCAGGACAAATTTTTGAACTTTTGTTTTGAGCATATAAGATGTACATTAGCTTATGAGGCCCCATAAGTGTAAGATTTCAGCAATCCCTGTCAAACTGTATGTCCGTTGATAAAGTGGTGCCAATGCAAAGAAAAGCTCTGCTTCTGTCCGAATCACCTGGTAGCACCACCACTGATTCTTCTTCAATAAGAAACAAAGCAAATTCCATATCATCGTTGATATCCTTGAAGGTTAATAGATCTACTTTCACCTTGTAAAAGCAGATAATAGATTTAAGCTTTATAATGTAACAGCAATAGTTCATTTATGAGAAGATAGAATTAAGATTACTGATCATTAAAACTGTTTTGTTTTTGGTAACCACAAAGAATTGATATTCAAAAATAAATATCATAAGTAGATGAATCAGACTGTTGCTCTACATTCCTCACCTTATTACCATAAGATGTTTCTTCTTGTTTATTTCAAAATGATAAACTAGATGAATGAATTCGTTTTTTATTACCATGATAAACATAGATCCTTGAGCCCTCGAAAAACAATGTAGAGACTTAATTTTATGGATATGCTTTTAACAAATGTCAGCAACAATATCCAATAAGTGCAATACATTCTCATGGAACTCTGCGCTGGTGTCCTGTAAAATGCTTGGAACAGCACCCTGCAGGTTCAAGAATGTACAGTCTGTATGTCAACTTTTTAACATATAATTCTTGGAATTGGAGAATTTCTATTTTTAATAAGGTAGTAGATGAAAATAAAAGATAGACGAGGAAGATACTATTATAGTAGCTTAAAGGTCAAATGGTTCACGATTATGAAGGCATACAGCTTGTAGTAGAAGACAGAACATTAGAAGTTATTTAGCATTACTTGAAAATAATCTAACCAAAGTGAATTATATGAGCCTCTTAAGAAGCAGGAATATTGAACCTGCACGATGGTTGAAGGGCCAAGATATTCATGAGCATCTCAATTCCTTCTTGAACCTGCTAAACAAACAAAGATATTTCAGTTTTTGAATGGTATTTTCAAACTCTTCCAGTAAACCTCTATGCACCATTTGCTCTTCCTTCTTTGCTATCAAACATCAGGCACCATCAAGATACTCAAAGAGGAAATTTATTGGCAAAATATTTCTCACGCCTTAGTAAGTTTCACCTTTTCTCCATCACCTAAGCTTCGATCTTTGTATCTGTGTCAGAAAGCTCCTATTATTACCCCTACAAAGATAGTAACTACAGAATATAAAAATGGCATGAATGACCACAACAAGGTTTAAGTACAAGTTATAACTCACACTTGAGAAATTACAAGATTTTGGTTTGAGATTTATCACAACACGAAAACATTCGTATGGGTACAAAAATATTAAAATCTTATACAGAATCGGTACCCTCTTCCATTATTTGCACACTTAAGGTAAATCCCACACTAGAAATAATGGGAATTTTTTCTAAAATAATTAACAGTCATATAGTTTCACTTACATAACTGCCCAAGGAACTATAGAACCATTCTAAACAACTTTTACCAACAAATATTCTTAGTCAATGCTGACAAATAACAAAGTCATGCATGCAAGGGGTTCTTACATGGTAAAAAGAGCACAATTACCTTCATATCAAGCTCAATGGTTGTGAGTTGTTCCTCTGCAAAGCGACGCTTCAGAGATACAACTTCAATTAACAAATTTTGTACGGAAATCATATTTATACATACAGTTAAACAGTAAAATTATAGCAATCTTAAAAAGAAAAAGATGGAGGCATAGAAAGATTGACACAAATAATTGATACGTTATGCCTCCTTGTTCTTACAATAGTATTGTTAGATGTCCTCTTACCTTCATTTCAACTGCATGTTTAAACCGTTGCACATTTAACTTCCCTATCATGTCAGTAAACCTAGATATTGTTGTTTCCAAGTCCTCTTTTTCCATTGATTCAAGCTTCTTTTCCATTGATTCAAGCTTCCTCTTACATCAAGATCTAATAGAAATCAAATGAGACCATCAGATTCTTATTAATAACAATCAAGGTTTAATTTGTGTTAATAACTATGTATATTTAAAACATGAACCAATTTAAATTGGACGAGACTATGCAGCTGATCAATCACCCCTAATTAAATAACCATACTCAATAACACATGATAGGAGTAAGGATGCTGTCATTAACTGGAAGGAAATTAGTTGGCCAATTAGTTTGCTGCATTTAAATCTACGGGGCATTCTCCCATACCTTGATTTAATCTCAAGAAAAGGATGCATATGTGTTCAGATAGATGGTCACATATTCAAAATATTTCCCTGTATGAGATGTTTCATACCTAACCGATTAGCCATCTCTTGTTGCTTTCTTCATTCTAATCTCACATTTTTGACAATATCCTCCTGGAATAACAGATAACACTTATTCCTTAAAAAAATCATTAAATTGAATAACTAGTAACAGGTATTAATTGCATCTAAAAGGAAACCAATGGTTTCAACAAGAATATATTCTGGTTTCAATTCCCACCCTTTTCCTATGTAGATTTGCCGCTTCATCTTCCAAATGCCTTTGTTCACTTGATATTGACTTAATATCTTCATCTATTCTTGCAATATGCTCTTCACAATCTCTCCTTGCAGACAAGTTCATTAACCTTTCTCATATCCACATCTGAAATAGAGAAAGTTGAAATTGTCCATAATGAGGAAAATATCTTCATATAATACAATCATATGAAGCCATGCAAGTCAATATACGAACTAACAGAACCCCCATCCTAAGTTGACACTCACTGGAAGCAAAAAGTTGTGATCCATGTACTGGATTCACACTTGTTGAGATATGCCCTCCATAACGAGAAATTGACCAACGATAATGATTTTCAGGAGTCCATAGATCCATCACTCCCAACTTGTTTGCACTTCACGCCTATCGCTGGTCTTGTTGGATGCTGTTTTATATACAACAAACATTCTAGAACAAGTGTCCAAAGATGCTCT
>VDFB02155984.1:0-38559 GCA_007258455.2 Sequoia sempervirens | reverse complement strand
GGTCGTGCAAGTACTCAGTTAGATGAACTAATGACTCATTAGAAGCAAGTGGGAGATTATGGAGGATGTGACCCTAATGATGATTAAGGGTATGCACATGCTAACCCTAGTTAATTAGAAGAAGATGAGGGAGTTAAGATGGATTAGAGACCAACTTGCAAAAGTTGGAGGATGTGACCATGAGAGAGAAAAGAGGAATTAAAAAATGAATTTTAATTCTAAAAGGGGAATATGACTAAATTAAATGGTATATTTATTTAATTTAGAGGAGGAAGAGGGGTAAAGTATTTATTAAATTAAATACTTTATGACTCTTATGTAAGATGCAAGGTATTAATTAAACAAAATGGTTTAATTAATATTGGACAAAGAGGGCGAGCAACCGATGAATATGGAGATGCTTGACTATATGAAAGTGATCAAATTCGGACGCCTGCGCAATATGAGGACATATAATCAACACATTGGTGTCTGAGGTATAGGCTTCCATAAAGATACTACAAGTTCCTTGAGATTAGTAATTTTCATTCATGTTGAAATAAATTTGTAATTCTCCTACAAAGTGATATTTTCACTAGTTTCTTGTAATTGAGTATTTTGTATTATAAATTTCTTTTTTAACTACAAATTATATATAAAAAGGATAATTGAAACATTTCTAGTTGTGAATTTGTTGATTCATTCTAATATAATAGGTGGATTTTCTCTGAAAGGAACTTAATCACCTTTTGTTAGGGTAAAATTTCCATGTACCATATTTTGGTGAAATCGCCACTTTAACACAATTTTTTTGGTCTCTAAAACCAAAAAATAGAAAATCCTAGAAAATTATTTTCCCCTCTCTATATGAATGGTATTTTAAATTATGCATTGTAAACTATTTTACGAGTTTTAAAAACCAATATCTCCATTAAAGTAATGTAGTTTGGAGAAGCCTTCAGACTTGCAACATAACATACTCACACCAACTCACACCACCAAATTTTACACATGAACAATTTATTACTAGGATGTTGCAATCCTCACCTCCTATAACAGTAGATCGTGCTTCCCCATTTGACAATTCTCCTCATATTGGTACATGTTTTGATCATGAGGCTACTCTTCAACCTCTAGTATTGAATGCACAAAAGAGACCAACATTTAAATCAATTCCATCGGTTGTAATGGCATGTCTCGTAACCTAAAGAATGCTGCATTGACTATGAAAGTGTAATAATTTTTTTTTTAAAAGTGTAAACATAAACTTCATTAATGCAAACATTCCCTAAGATACGCGACGACACACTACATGTAAGTCCCATAATTAACATAAGTATCTAAACACAGCATGTATTTAATTCTCATAAACTTAAGAGCATACATTCATTAACAATTAAATTACATCATTAAAGATATAAAGAACAAATATGATTCTTTCTTACATTGCATTTATAATAACATTTACAATACTCATTTCCAAATGAGGTAGGTTATACAAAAGTGTACAATTACATATTACAAAAGTTCTCCCTAATTGCAATTGAGAAGTGATACTAGAATAAGGTTTTCACTTGATACAAATAAGAAAGTACATTTTCACATACGATCTCTCCATCCAAGAAGTACTCGTCGCCATGATCAAGAACTAGGGACCCAACGGTGTAAGGTGCATGTTCCACCCAACCAAGTGGTACCCATAGGCCCACCCCCCATGCTAGGAGATAGTAAAAAGGTTCCCTAGACATAACCTACAAACCTTAGACTCAAGCAAAAACCATGGACAAAACTATACAAATGCAAACTTAACTTAATGGTTACATTGTTTCCAGAACTAAAGGATCAAATACACTAAGTTCATAAAGATATTGTTATTATAGGTGGAGTGTCATCACAATGTTGGATAGGTTACCTAGGTGTTTCTTTCTAGGTTCTGACCCCCATCTTGGGTTACCTTGGTAACCTCTTACGAAACCCAGCCCCACATGCAATCTGTTGCGGAATCAAATATCTTTCATAATGACTAGATATCAATTTTTCCATTCCAGGCCTTCTCGACTCATCCCCAAGTCTGAACTAGCCCTTGAGTCCATGAGTGAGGCATAATTAATCCAGTTAAATATTTTAGACTACCAATGTGTTGATTTAGTTTTCATTGATTAACTAACTCTATATGAGTTACCCTGGCACCACTTTGTGTGCTAGCCCTCATAAAGAGCCACTCCCCTAATGACAACATAAGGATACTAATTCCACTAACTAAGGGTAGACAAGGTGCACATAAACAAATCATCAAATACCAACCATATAACAACAGACATCACAACCTGTTCATAGAACCACGTGTCTAAAACTGAATAGAACCATGTGCACTACCCTAGTTTATTTGAAATATGAAACCATCATAAAAAACAACTCCCTTTCAAGAAATTACATCTGGAAGACTTATATTCACAATTAATGCTCAATTTGTCCAAACAATCATGAACTGAAGAAAACACAACTTTAAATGCAATTCAAACAATTATTATCTATCACTAGGATTTCCTAAATCCAATTGTCATCTCAAGTTAATAATGATTCTACCTGAACCCAAACATACTATCTTAATACAATTTCATTTTCAAACAAATAATGTATTAAAATCTAATTGTTTACTACAATTTCCCAATAATAATTAAATAACAATCATCTTTCTCTACAAAACATTTTATTTTAAACACAATTCATTTCATTCTTCTATTAAAAGAATATACATTTAGAATGTATAAATACAATTTTCAATATAAAATTTTCCAACAAATATATATATATTATCCGTACTTAAATTAAAATTCATTTATAACAAAATTCGTACAAATTAAATTCGTATGAAATAAAAAAATTGAAATTTAAAACTTTAGGATAGAATGCGTTGAGGGTTTGATGGTTGTATTCATAGTTGGCCCTTTTGGGTTGCGACTGTGTTGGCAGCCTGAGCGTTGCCTATGTGGGTAGTGCCGACTGCCTCCACAACCATTGCCCTTCATGGGCGGCTGTGGGGGTAGCCCCTGCGCCCCCCTCACAAATACTCATCAAAAATTATATTTTATGCAAAGTAAAACCAAAGAATAAAATCCGCGTTTTCCCTGTATTTCATCACACGAATTTTATTCTGTTTTTTTAATTTCATGCCCAATTTCGCCTGTACGGCGATTTGTCTAGAAAATTGGTTTTTAATAAAATTTATTTGAGTATTTTCTATGATTTCAAATGCATAATTTATATAACTATGCACACGCACACACGCACACACACGCACACACACACACACACACACACATATATAAACAATAAATCAAAAAGATTGCTTAGGAAGAGCAAAATTTAATAAAGAATTTTATAAGGAAAGTTTTAATCAAATAACATAGAGGTTTTCAATTTCCGTAACAAAATAAAAATTTCACTCAAAACTAAATTCTCAAATTCTTTTCTACAGTAATCACAGAGGTTTCTGTTTCCTCTAATTAATCAATGAGTTTCATTTACAAATCTATAGAGATTTTCTTTTGTTTCCTCTTGAAAACATTCTATTGTTTAACAATAACCTTCTGTGTTGTTCTTTGATTTTATTATAAAATCTTATTTAGAAATTTAACACAGAGAGGTAACAAATTTTCTGCAAAATATTTCAACAAAAATTTACCAAGAAGAACAGAAGCTTCAATCAAAATTATTAATTCAGGCAATCTTTCTATTTTGCAAATTTAACAAAACTTCTACAAAAATAAATCTTTATACAGGCAAGCTTTTCAATACACAATAAACTAAATAAATAGCAAAGAACCTGTATTCTTGTAGCTTGAAGAATTGAAAGTTGAAGAAAAGCTTTGCTTGCTACGTGCAACTCCAAAGCCCTTTTCAAATCTCCACTTTCCAAAAGAATGCAAATTACTGAACCAGAAATAATCCTAGATCTTCTTCCAAAATTTTAAAATCAAAACCCAAAAATAAGAATCACAATTTTTCGAGCAATTCTCTGTTCCTTTCTTTTCCGTGAAGTCCTTTCTTGCCTTTCCCAATTCTGGCAATATTCTCTCTGAGAAAATCCTCAACAAGAATTTTCATTTAATTCAACTAACACACATGGCAAATCAAGAAAATATCTTCTAACAAACTCACAAATATTTTCTTCTAACAATTATCAAGAATTTATTTTATTTTATTGAATTTAAGAATTCAAAATTAATTTCATTTTTATTTTAATACATATTTAAAATTCCATTTCACACAAAAGCATTTAAAGAATATTTAATCTATTCACTCAATAATAGGAAATTTAACCAATTAATTAATTAATTTAATAAAATAACTTTAATCGCAATGATTAAATTATTTTACCAATAAACTAATTTAATTAATTAAATAAAATACGAAGCTTTTATCTACAATATTTAAAATTAATTTAAATAAACATTAAATTATAAAGAACATTAATCTAACATTAAATACACAAAATAAACCTTTCATAACAAATAACAAGGTAAACTTAGATGTGACAACCAAACATACCAGACCTAAACTGACGACATACTTTGACTAGGTTTGAGGCTAGACTAGGAAAAACCTCGTTACTATCTCACAATCAACATTATCGTTGAGTCTGGACACGCTCAGACCTGTGAAACCAGGTGGAGTAGGTGTCATGTACCTATAATCCTGCAATCAGACATATAACATACATATATATAATCCATGATTCAAACACACTGTGAAGAGAAAATTGCGGAAATCACAGGACACTCGCAAGCGAGTGATGCAACTCCGTTCTCCCCACCAATACAATATCACATCGAACTGAAAAAAATAGATATCAGTTAATCTACCATGAACATATATAGCAATAACATCTCAAGTAAACATCTATACTAACATAAAGCACGTCAGAAATAATCACCACCAAATAGTGTATCATCACATCATAAAATAAATCCACAACCGCTCTACTGTCAGCGATCAAATACATCAAAACAAAGTATCAGGGTCTATCAAAGTGAAAACATACTGTCAGAAAATATAAGCAAAATGGAGGGGTACTACATCAATTCTTAGCCAATGACACCCTCGCTAAAGTGGTGCTTATCCCCAATGTTATTCAAAACATGTTAGCAATTAAAACTCAATCTTTAGAATTTCTTAGAGGATTAGTGCACATTGTCTAGGATAATGTCCCATCCTAAACTTCATTTTTTCATAAATGTAACAAATTCTTATTCAAACATTACTAGTGTATAAATTTCTATGTCAGTTCCCAACATACACATGTGACAACACCCATAGTCACAGTTTATCCACCTCCTTCAATTGGATTCTCCTTATAATTTCATGAAAGGAATCTTGAAATTTCTCTAACCCTTGTGTCCACTAGTTTAAACTTATTTTATCTACAAAATTTTACCACTTACACACATACCACAAACCTTATCATTAACTAGATTTTGCAAAATATCGGCCAATTGCAAATCTAACTCACCTCTATCACTACCAAATCTATGCAACCTCATATTTATCCATATTATATATGAAACTCTCTATATTTTAGAATTATCACCACTCCCTTACCAACAAGATTTGAAGTACCAAGGTTTAAAAATACAATGGAAAAGGGGACCCTTAAACTCATGTCTCTACTTTCACTACTCTTTGCAACAATTTTTTCTTTCAAGATTCTTTGTTAGAAAAAAGTTCCCATGGTTGTTGAAAGAAACTACATTGGATTGGTCTTCCTCACTTCTTGAAAATTCTATTTAAATATTTTTGAACAATTAGTAAATAATTTCCTCCAACACTTCTAAGAAGACATTTGATTGTAGGTCACATTTACAAATCTCATCCATTGCAAGCAGGGATCAAGAAAAAAGGTAATTGATTTTATTTTTTGATATCAACCTCTCTTTTGTTGAATATCATATGCATTGATAGACTTTGATGTACAATTCATCTTCATTAAAAATCTATAGTCAATACTATGTGCTAAAATTATATTAATAAATTACAACTCATTTTCACATCTCTACACAGCCTTGGGAGACTATCAATAGTCTATAAGTTAGTATGGGGACTCTATGAATCCCACTTATACCCAAAGGCAGTGCATTTTATTCAAAAAAATACAAGAAAAATAAAAAAATATCCAACAAAAATCAAATGTTACCAATAATTTTTAAACTTTTGATGTGCTTGTTGTAGTGTCTCAAAAGCATAGATAGTTTACTAAGCTGTCTAAATATTTAAACAAAATTATGAAAAAAACTACTATTTTTTAATTTAGCTTCCTTCTATCAAAACTCTTCCAAATAATGAACCCCTTCTAGCTTAATATGATTGGAAGGCATTATGTTAGTTCCATATATTACTTGGACAAGATATTGAGAGATGTATGCATCCTCAACACTTAGTGCAAGACCACATTGATTCAAGTTCTATCCATCTTCTCAGTCGACTAGATAAGTCAAATGAGTTTGTTGCAAAGTAAACCAAAACTATAAAATCTATACTAATCTTTTCCATGTGTCACCAAAAAATGTATAGTTGACATTTTTATGCTCACTAAAGTCTCTCTTATGGACTTTGGCTTGATTTTTCCTAGATTTAATGTTGTAATGTGGTCAATACGTTCACATTAGATCTTGGACCCTTATGAATCATTAAGACTTCTAGGATGTCTTGTAAAGGTGTTGTGAAGTGTTGTAACCCACTTTCACACTTTTCTAGGACCCTTTCATCATAATTCACTTAAATAACTCCTTTTTATCACTTACCAAGACTTATTTCAAAGTGTTGTAAAGAGTTGTAACAAACTCTCACACTTTTCTAGACTTGTCATCACTAATTCAACCCTTTCTCATGTTTAAGTGTCCCTTATTAATGCACTTTCCAACCGTTCTTAAGTGTGTTTTTGAGGATATTTCCGTTATATAACATTTAATGCCCTTTAATTCCCGACACCCACTTAAATTGCTTAAGTGGGACTAAGTCGCCAATAGGGGCGACTTAGTTTTTGGCACAAAAATCAAAATAATTTCAAATTTCTAGCTAGATTTTGTTCTCTAGCCCTTGAGGTCAGCTTGTGATGTGTTATTTTCGGGAAATTTAGTACGATCAAGTATAAATAATGGTTTTTATCCTCATTTTTCATGTCCTACAATCTCCTAATCTCTTGAACTCTCATAACTCATTAAGCATTCAATCTTTCAAGCATTCAAGCAATCTAAGCATAATCAAGTCATCCATTGGAGCACTTCATTGCATATCTTCAGATTTCTACATCAAGGGTTTGGTAAGTTTATGACATTGCATGTTGTTTATTTATCATTATCTTCTCATTTCATTTCATTTTATAGGGTTTTATTACCAAAGTGGGGTTTGACCAAGGCAAACCCCTATATTCTAACCCTTAACCATTTTTCCCTCTTTGCATGTGTGTTTGCAAACTTTGTAGGAAGATTTGTCAAAGAAATAGGTGTTGAAAATTGGTCAACAAGTCATTAAAGTCATTCAAGTCAACAAAGAACTAATTGAAGCTTAGAGACTCTTTTTATCCCATTTTCTACAGAATCAAGATTGGACACCTATCAGAAAAGCAAGTGCATACCTGAAGCTACATCGCCCTGTCCTGAAATTCCTGAAATCTGCAGGTGGACTAAGTCACCACCAATGGTGAATTAGTCCCACTACCAGGCCTAAAAAGTGGTTTCTGCATTTCTGGATACCCATTTGGCAAATTCCTATTCTAGCAAGTTTTCCCTAAAATTGGACGAAGTCGCCTAGCTTGGTGTAAGTGTCCCAGTCAACATTTTCAGTCAATTCTGTAGGATTCCAGAATCTCTCCGCATCAAATTTCAGATTCTAGGTGCACCTCTCCAGTTTTATTCAGTTATTTTATTATTTACTTGCATTTTTTAGGTGTTTTTGCATATCACAGTGTGTTTTCCAGCACTTTGTATTTCTTAGGTTTTGCATCATTAAATCATTTTCTTTTCAAATCAATGCATTAGTATATCATAATTAGATACATTACATCACATTTACATTAATCTTGAGTGTTGACATTTGCACGTTGGACCCAATTCTTTCTCCTTTTAGGTGAAAAACCCTAGAAGGAGCTTAAAGCATTTGGGTAATCCAAAATCATTGTCCACATTCCCCCACCCATTCTATTATTTTCATCAGACTCGATCCTTCTCCTTTTGATGCTAAGCCTACTATTATATTTAGTAATATGGTTAATATGGTGGATGCTCGTCCCCAATCATCTTGGGCATGTGACATTCCTATCCTAACCATATCCTTTCCTTCAAATGACATTCCTATTGACATAGAGAATGGTCCTCTATGCATACCTACTTAGTTCAACGAGAGAACCATTAATGGAGTTCTCATTGACTATGCTAATGAGTTAAATGTTATAATATAGGAGATTCTCTTTATCAACCAAATTCATCAAGACAAGTATGATGATTCACAAGTATGCATAAGAACACATGATGGATTGTCTCTTCCAACTATGGGTTACATCACTTTTTTGGTTTAGGTTGGACCCAAGTGCATGGAAACCATATTCTCTATCATTCTTGAATAAGACTTACTCTATGTAAAGTTAGGCATTCCATGGATAACTTCTATCAAAGCAGTCACTTTAGTAGTTCAAAAATATCTAAAGTTTCCACATAAAGGTGCAACATGTACACTATCCAACACACTAGATACAAACCACTCATCTTTCGTGGAGGCTTCTATGTTTACCACTTTTGTCCTTCACATCTTAGACACTTGCAACCTCATGGAGATCATTTATTTAAATCCTATTCAAAATTCAAAGTGAGTCATTCAGAGTCCTCTTCTTCAACACCTTCTTCTTCTTTACCCATAGTTGCTTCCCTTTTAGTCACCCAACACTTGTAACATCTTTCTATCCCTATGCCTACCCCTCTAATGGCTAAGGAAAAACATACTCAATTGGGATGACCCGATAGTCCTCCTAAGGTATTATAGGCTCCAATAGTACCTCATGTTCCTTCATATCTCAATGCAATAGACTGAGGAAAGGCACCCATGCTGCAAATATCTTTCCCTTAGGTCCTTTATCCATTACAGGCAGGTATATAGAAAAGTTATTTTTTCTAATAATAACACATTTGGACTATAATGTTTTGTTGTGCTAACCTATTAGAATTGTAATGAAAACATGATGAATTAGGGTTTTTAGGTTGTGGAGCAAAGGACAAGTAATTCAAGTTAGTTCCTATTGAATTGATAGTTATTTGTGCTGAAAAAACTTACTTCATCTTCTTGTGGCCTTCAAGCAATGTGTGAGTCTTCAAATTTGAGCCTAGAATACAAAAATGTTGAGTTTTTCCTTTTTCGTAAGCTTCAAGTTCCTTGAAAATATACATAAATATTTGAATACAAAGGCTCCCGACTAGGAGTTTGAAGGAGAAAATAGGTATGTTTACAATGAGTTTTTATTTAGTGTTTATCAAATAGTTTGATATATGATGGTTTTAGAATTAATAGTAGAATCACATTATTTGAGTGTTGAATTAAAAGGTGAGTTGGTTGATCATGGAGATTAAATTTATTTGGCTCTATTTTTTAGAGGGGATAGGTTAAAAATTTTAGTGTTATTTTAATTATAAGAAGTGACATATAAGGTTTGGTGATTTAAGAGAAACCTCTTATCTTTTTCTTGTTTAAGCAAGTAACGCTATAAAAAAGAGTTGAAAGTTGAAGGCCCATGTGCTTTAATTTTGGAGATACAAAGATTTAGTTTAAATTTTATTATAATAGATGCATTATTAGTTGAATCTAACACCTTCAATATCCATAGTGTTCAATTGTATTATGCTATCAAATGTTTGTGCTCTTAGGTCTATCCACATTATACTTAACAAATATTTTGAAGATTGTAAAGATTCATTTGGCTAGTAAGGACTAAATAGATATTAGAGGTTGGAAGCATTAGAGTATGGAGGAATTTTATCATCTCGAGATAGCTTCTTCCTCAAAGATGATAGATTGTACGAGAAGCACCAATTTCATAATTGTGTCCCTTCATGGAGCAAAGGGGGCTTGACATTTGTTGACAAAATTTATGGGTGCATTTTATGTATTCAGTGTGGTTTAGTTTCTTTTGCATAACAAAGGATCGATTAGTTCCCATGACACTAAAGGAGGGATATTGACACACTTACAGGAGATTTATTCTCTCATTGTGCAATAATCAGAGGAGATTTATTGTAACGCCCCGTCGTGTGAACCCCAAAGGACAACAAAATACCACACTAAATTATTTATTTATTCATTTATTTGAAGGTGAAACATTACATAAGGTGAGTGTGTACAAGCATTAAAATATGATCAAATATATGTTACATGACAAGACCTAACTAGTCCCATTAGGTTACATGGTTGCATTACACGTAAATGTCCCCAACCAAGACATCGTGAAATATAATGCCCAGAAGTTAACAATAGAAGCATACATTCACAAGATAACATAATGATACATTCATCTAGGATCAATAGTGATGAAAAGATACATCCATCATTCTATGTCCTCTAGGGTACACTGGTTGACATTACGAAACCTAAACTTTTACCAAAAATGAAAGCGAATAAAAACCAAGATTACATAGAGATGACATACAACCCAAGTTATGAACAAAAGATAGGAAAATATATTCATTATATATGAGATTTCAGCTCATAGATCAATATTACAATGGTGGAGCATATTTCTACAAATACAACACATCATGAATCCAATAGTACATTACATAATGCTTCCCTTATATCAACAAGAAGAGTATATCAAATACACTTGTATCATACATCAATGAAGAATAAGGTATAAAATGAGGTCCAGTCTTCAACCAAGTGGAGCTCTGGGAAGTCCGCATCCGCTTCTGCATCGCGAACACAACTTGGGAACCCAATGGGTGCATAGCACGTTCCACCCGACCATGTGGACCCGAAGGTCCACCCCCCATGCTAGGAGATGACAAGAAAGGATCCGCATCCAAACAAGGTCAAGCAAAAAGGGCTAACTCAACACTGACATAAAACAACATCAAACAAGTACAACACTTGTTTAGGAAACCCTTCCAAATAGTTCTGAAACTACACAACAACAAGGGTGTACTAAGCATAAAGCCACAAAATGTATACACGTGCGAGGCATGAACCATCTCGCTCATAATCATAACCAAAGGCAAGGAAAATCATGGAACATGGTACAACCACGAACTCAAAATAGAAATACGATAAATGGAACACAAAAGTCTAATCATGGGAAAATTCCACACAAAATAGGTTTCCCATTGCCTCTGGAAGCCTAACAACCTTCCACCCATAACTTATCAAATGGGAGTGGCTTAAGCATTTATGGGTTCCCAACTTATCCAAAACATGTCTATACATAAAGATTACCTCAAAAGCAAAATAAAGCAAAAAGGAAGGTATGATCAACATGGAACCACTAGTATGCATAAGGAATCAATTCCAACGAGCACTCAAAGTATAACCAAAATAAATATCCAAACATGTTCAAAAGGACTATACATACCCATTTATTTGAACGTGAACATAATCCAAACTTATTAAAGATAATGTAATAAATAATTAAATAATCCACTATAGTTAAAAGCATTTCCTTTATAATATATTTTAAATAGATAAGCACTTGGGAAAACCTATAGTATTCAAAATATCAATTTTCTTTTGATTTAAAGTTCATAGCCTATACTTTTGTTTACTTCAAATTGATTAAAACTTAACCTAGATATATATCTGTTATTTTAAAACTAATATATTTAATTCAAATGTAACGTGATTTTTACTACAAATTAAATTTAATTAAAAGTATGACATTTACCTTTGTTGACTTCAAAATAAATAAATTTTAATTTAAAATCTACCATATACAGTTTATGCAGAGTCACAAATCTAAAAGTAAAGATGTTTGAAAATTAATTTAATTTTAAATAAGCTTGTAATTAAATCTAATTTTAAATGCACTTGAAACAAGTCTAGTTTTAAATATACTTAAATAAATAAATTACTATTACAATAACTTACTAGATAATGAAATTACCCATATTTAATAAAACAAGTTTTAAATAATTCTAATTTTAAATAAATCAAATTTTAAATATACTACAAAGATAAATTACCATTACAGTAAGTAACTTACAGGGTAATGAAATTACCCATATCTAATAAAAACAAGTTTTAAACAAATCTAATTTTAAATAAATCAAATTTTAAATATACTACAAAGATAAATTACCATTACAGAGTAATGAAATTACCCATATCTAATAAAACAAGTTTTAAATAAATTTAATTCTAAATATACTACAAAGATAAATTATCATTACAGTAAGTAACTTCCAGGGTAATGAAATTACCCATATCTAATAAAAACAAGTTTTAAATAAATTTAATTTTAAATAAATCAAATTTTAAATATACTACAAAGATAAATTACCATTACAGTAACTTACAAGGTAATGAAATTACCCATATCTAATAAAACAAGTTTTAAATAAATCTAATTTTAAATAAATCAAATTTTAATTATACTATAAAGATAAATTACCATTCCAGTAAGAGGGTAATGAAATTACCCATATCTAATAAAACAAGTTTTAAATAAATCTAATTTTAAATATACTACAAAGATAAATTACCATTGCATGATAATGCATAACTCTCACAGAAAAAGAACAATTAACTCTTTAAAACTACTAAATTAAGTTAGATTTTATTATTTGATGTTAATTGACCAAAATCCCCAATGCCCTTAACATATATAACTATGAATTACCCTACAAATATACTAATCTCCTTGAGTAAATAATTGTTGTTAGTCTAACTCAAATTTTAATTACTTGTCAACATAAAATTTACCCCATAATTAGATTACTTATCTTTTGTAAAATATACTTAATAATTTACCTTTCAATTTAAATATTATAAATAAAAGAGATATCTTCACAAAAATATTTAAACCTACAACTATTCAATTAAAAGGAGTATTTTAAAAAGAGAAAAACAATCTTAAAGGTATAGTATCATCTAACCTCATTTTCTTTATTAGAATTAACATGTACTATTTTAACTTAAAGCTTCATTTCCCACGTATCTAAATGGGATGTACGCATGGACTAAGTATGCCATACCAATCATGCTAATTTTAAGGAGAGGTAAAAGAAGTGGAGGGTAAATATCATCTAACGATTCTTATGCAAAATCTTTATGCTAAAAACCTATTTAGGATTGACTGAAAACAAGAGTAACAGTTGCATAAAATACAAATTTGGTGACACATAATGAATGCTGAAAGTAAAAGAAGCTATAAATGATTTCAAGGGAGAAGTTGTGCATAAGTTTTATTTTTGTTTTGAGGGTGCTAAACAGAAGTAGCAATGGCTGACTGGGTGGGATTCAGTTCATGCACCAAATAATAAGTGCTACAGAAAGGTAGGGAAGAAAAACATCATACACTAAATATATTTACAAATTCAATACTTCAAAATATTTAAATTTTTCCAAAAATCTCTATATACATGTGATACAGCGTTACAGTCTTCCAAAAGAAATTACTGTATTTATACCTCTGTGCATTAGCTATGCATGGGATTTAATTTGCGATGCCTATTGCTATGTGTTATTATTATTATTATTAAAACAAATAGTAAATATGTATTTAATCTTTAATGCTGGTTCTTTACCCATAACTCTCAGAAAATAACATACGAAACATAAAAATAAATTGAACTTACCTTCACCCTTCCCGTGTTTTCTCCAACTCATTCGTAATTCGTCCTTTCTCAAAAACCACCACTTCCCCCTTCCCGTAGTGATTTTTGTGCTCCTTTTTGAGTTCCTTCCCCCTGCCTCTTAAAAATACCCGTCGTCGGAAAAATCAAAGGCTTTTACCCTCTTCAAACAAATGTACCTCTTCAAACACATGTAAATGACAGGTGTAAAGAAGATTTCCAAGCTACTCTCGCTCCTCCTTCCAAGTTGAAAACCATTATTAGTTCCTGCCATGGAACTATGGGCGACCCCTTGAACTTAACTAGTGATTAATTGTTTTGCTTGCAGCCAATCAAATTCTATTAATTTCTTTCCTATACATTATAATTTAATTTTAATACATTATATTTTAATTTTTTAAAAGTTAAATGCACAATTTTTAACTTTTCAAATTCCAAAAATTATTTTTCTTCAATTTTATTGGCTCAAAACTTTTGAGCGATAAGGGCGATTTTCTCGACTCCATTATCAGAGTTGCGATTACTTTTAACTTAACTATTCTATTTATGTTTGCAATCTAAATTTAACTAACTCTAAATATTGATAAATTCCCCTATACTTTTATTTTAACTTAATTATTTATTTAATGGCAATTACTTTTAACTTAACTATTCTATTTACATTTGCAATCTAAATTTAACTAACTCTAAATGCTAATAAATTCCCCTATAGTTTTACTTTTAACTTAACTATCCTATTTACGTTTGCAATCTAAATTTAACCAACTCTAAATGCTAATAAATTCCCCTATACTAATTTCTTAAATATTTTATGTAATTTAAATTATATAGGTTAATTATTCAAATTATTTTTGCAATACAAACCTTGCTAGTTCTCGATATTAATAAATTCAACTATGCTAAAAAAATTTAAGATTATTTTTTTGTTAAATAAATGTATCTATACATTTACTATATTTTAAGATTAATTTTTGGTAATATTAATTTTCATTTGCCTTTGATAATTTAAAATATATTTCTTGAAATCTATTTTTGTAATATAAAATTAATTACTACTAATTTCTTTTGAAATTTAATAATTTTTTTTTTTATCGGGTAGCACGACCCCCTATAAACTGCAGGTGCGCCTGGTAAACTTTTTAACGTGATTCCGCATACGCTGGCGCGACACGCCTCTGGTGACTACGGGATTCGGGAGACTGAACTGTGACCAAGAGCCGCAACGGAATTACTTAGCTAACCGAGCTAGGGCCCCTCTTGAAATTTGATAAATTGAAAAACTAATTTTCTTTAAAAAAATAAAATATGAAAATAATTAATTTCTATATAGTTTTAATATAATTACTTTTAAAATAATTTAATTATTTTAAAAATTAAACTGTATTTTTTTACTAATACTAAATTAGATGCTAAATTAATTTAATTTATTTTATTTAAAAAATAAATTTACTAAATCTATTTACTTTGTTAATAGATGTCAAATTCCTTTATAAAATAAAATTTTAACTAAAATCTGTCTAAATAAATCATTCAATTTTAAATTTTCTATATAACTAGAAACAAGTACTTTGCATTTTTAATTTTATTTCAAATGCTCTCTTTGGAGTTCGATAGTTGAAATGTAAAAATGACAGTATTAATAAATAAATTTGCATAATGTATTAATACATAAATTTGCATAATGTATTGATACATAAATTTGCAAAATGTATTAGCAAATTTTCATATAGATAAAATTTATGATATACCTTAAGTATTTTAGTTAAGCCGATTTCCATATAATTGCAAGGATGTGAAATAATAATGCTAATTTTTTTTTATAAGGTGAGTGTTATAATTAATATTACATAAATATAATCAAAAGAATCTAATTTGAAAATATTAATAATTAAGAATAAGGTTTAGAATTAAGTTTATTATAATTATAAGTATATAGATTAATTTACAATTATAATAATATTATTTTTTAATTAAATTATGATTAGGGTTATAGTTCACTAAAATACAATTAAATATTTTAGTAACTTAGAATTAGAATTAAAATTATATAATTATTTAACTTTAGGATTAGAATATATAAATATAATTCTAATTTATTAATTATTATTTTAAAATTTAAAATAATTATAAAAATAACTATAGATGTTTTAATCAATTATATTATAACCATATCTTATTTAATAATTATTTTAAATGTTTAATTAAATAATTAGTCGTGAGAATTTTTATAATCAAATAATTAATTACAACATTAGTTTTATAAATTAATTAAATTATAATTCTAGAGCCCTAATTATTATTAATAATTATAATTTTAAAATCATTATAATTATGATTAGGTTTAGAAATAGGGTTAACTAGTTTAATGGTTAGAATTATAGATTGCACTTCATATTATGTAAGTTCATTACAGACACAATAGATTGAATATTGTAAATAACAACATTAGTCATTATTACATGGATCTCTACTTTTATTTGTTTTTACCTCTTGGAATTTTTGCTTAAGTTTGGTTTTTGTTGATATAAGAAAAATAAATAAGGAGAGTTTGAAAATATGGAGCTAGCTTGATTCTACCCTCATTCATCTGCCGCTAAGATAAATTGATTTATAGTCTCATTGCATGATTTGTCTCTCATAAATGCTATTTATTGAAACTTTAAACTTAGTTTCAACTTTCTTTAATAGTTTGGTTAAATATAAGGTTAGAGTATCAATTTATCATCCTTCCAATAAATTGGAGGAACATAAATCTAGTTTTTCAGCCAAACCCAATAGCTTGATTTGGGACACTACTTGTCTATTGACTGTCATTAATGTATACCAAAATATAAAAATTGAAGATGCCTTCAATAGTCAGTATAAACCTACTATTTAAAACAAAACTCCTACTATAAAACTGTCTAAGGATTCCATATTTAAATGTTGGTCATAATGGGTGCACCCCCTTGCAAGATTAATCACACTACAAGAACATATAAAAATCACAAGGTTCCAAGCCTATTTGTCAAGTTGGAATGAATCCAATGCCACATTGCATCCTAAATTCCATCATAGGCTTCTCTGCAACATCATCCCTTAACCATGGACCTTCATCACAAACCTTATCTTACATAAAAGGATAATTAACCAAATGTAGGTTGAGGTTGTGCAGACTTTCTATTGCATGATGACCCCAGTTACATATGTCATAGACACAAGGTCATAAGGTTTTTGCTGACTATCAACATCCAGTTTGAAGTCATCAAACTTAGGAAAATATTCAGGAGAATAGGAATTCTATAGATAAACTTTCTAATTACTCATTCTTAGAAGACAAAACCCTAACCTGCTTTTGTTATTTACAGACAATTTCTTTAATCTCATCCTTATATTTCTTTAGAAAATTATAACCCGAAGAGGCCATATTGATAGCATGACCATCATTTGGGGGGAAGTAGAGGAAATCCCAGGAAAGAAAGTATGAGGTTTGAACATAAAATTAGTACTATGATCTTTCAAGATAGAGAAGTCCTCAACATCTAGTTTAAGTTGCTCTGAATAAGATCCTTGATATTCATCCATTTTTCATTAAAATTCCTCTCATCCAAGCTTGATTGAACTGAGTGATGGTAATAGTATTCTCATAGACAAGTGTCTGGTCTTGGTATCCATGACACTAGGGGGAATGCAAATGGGAAGTGGGCTGGAATTAAGAACAACAAGGATCGTAGAATCTTTAACCAAACCAATATAATCCACATGATATAACTAAAATGAGGACTTTGTTTGTGGCCTCGACTTGGCCTTTCTATTGTTTTACATAGCCCTTGCTTGAGCTCACTTCGTCACATACTTTAGTGGTGAAGAAAATGTATTTACACTGATGTGTCTAGCTAAAATTTAATGGGAAAATGAAGTTCAATCCTCATATTTCAATATTTCTTGTGGTTGGGATGGCCAAAGGGGCATAAAGTATTTTTTTAATGGTATTCCAATTCAATATTTCTCTACCTATTCTTTGGCATCAAGGCCCCCATAGACTTTCCAAGAGTACATTGCATGTTGTAGCATGAACTTGAAGTTCCAATGGCCTCCAATAAGATTCGCATGTGCCTATTGAAGTACATTCCCAATATCTTACTATGCCACACACTTTAATACTTGGTCCAGGGCCCCAACTTGAACAATAATCCATTGACTAGTTGGAATGCCTTACTTTCCCATGCTAACCTTTAGTGGTTTCTTGCTTGTAATTCATGTATATTATATGAGGTTTGATTAATACTTGAAAGAAAATAGCAATCAACATTAATTAGAAAGAGGTAGCCATAAATATTGATAGAGGGAATCCATTCATATTTGTGCTCATCAAAAACTTGTTGAGTTTTGCTTGCAAAAACTTGAGATGAAAAAAATCTCACAAGTAGTTAAATTGTGTTACAATAATGTCCAATGAGATGGTAGAAGATTTTGGTTTGAAAAGGATAACACACCCAAATCCTTATAAGTTATCTAACTTCAAAATGGCCAACAAATATTGATAAATGAATAATGCTTAGTTGATTTTTAGATTGCTTGGTATAAGGACAAAATTTATCTGGAAAAATACATATCTATAAATTTATAAGAACAAATGTTTAGTCTATAAATAAATACACATTGATTAAGGATGGACTACATTATCTCTTCTTAAAAAGGTTTTTGACATGTTAGAATATGGACCATATTCTATTGAATAACTCTAAAATTTGAAACATAGTAGACTATCTTTATTTAAGTACTAATTTAAAGTTTTAAACCATGTTTCCAAAAAAAATTATGTAGACTAGATAGCTACTCAAAACATAAAGAATTTTCTATGTATATTTTACTCATGAAGTAGATATTCTTGTTGTTGTAGTAGGTGTGCCAAATTTGGTTTGTGGTCATTAGCTAAAACCTGGTGTAGTACTAGTTGATCTTGGCTTAAATACAGTAGAGGTATGACACCTTCTGACTTCCTTTATTAAAAAAAATTTGTAAGTAAAAGATGGTTAATATATAGCAAATTAAAACTATTGCTTCCACTTTGCATGACCCTATGTGCAAGAGAATACCAAAATTAGTCGTGACCATGTTTCCTATGAAGAGGCTTTCCAAGAATAGCTTCAACAATTAATCGCTTCACCATGTGGTCTTGGTCCAATAACTATTGCAATGATTTTTCCACTACTTCCTACAATCATCAAAATAGGCATTCGAAGTTCAATTGATATTTTTGATGTTTCATTTAGGCCTTTTGTAGATCACATTATTATAAGTTTTTATTAGATTATAAACGAAGTTATCTAAATTAATGAATGGAATAAAAGATCATTTTCATTGTAAGGCATTGAGACATTAGGAACCCATATGACTTGGAACTATATGCTTTCATTTTCATTTGTGCGTAAAAACTGCAACATTTAAGCAAGTTGGTTATACATGACTCTAATGCAATGAAAGTTCTAAAGATCTTCACTTTTTGAAAGAGGATGTTTTATCATATATGCTAAATGGTTAAGAAAATTAACTCATAACATTTACATAATGTTGGCAACATGTAAATTGTGCTTCCTCATGCTAAGCACAACTGTGAGCATGAGAATTTTGGAAGAGCAAAATTCTTTTGTTATAAGAGTCATTTTCTAATGGAAGACAAAATTAACTCTATCAATGATCAAATTCTCAATTCTAGGCTTTATTGACCAATTGTTCCTAAAACAATAAACTCAACAAATAAAACAAAACTATTCTAAAACTTTCTCTCGGTGAACTTCGCTACACTAAGAGTCTTTTGCTTGATACTATTATATTAAATTATATTATATTAAACACAACCCTTCCACCATTTAATATTTTAGGGGGTAAACATATTATCCCATTATAAATTTAACCGAGAACTCTTTTAGTATAAAAATTTACCAAATACAGTTATTAACAAAATTATTTATTTTTTAATAAATCCAAGTAATAACAAATAAATAAACAGTATTATTTAATTAAATGGACAATATTATTTAATAAAATAAACAATATTATTTAACTAACTAAAAATTATTATTTAATTAAATAAACATTATTATTTAATTAAATAAACAATATTATTTCATTGCCAATTGAAAATTCATAAAGCTCCAATTAAAATATTATTCTTTTAATTTTAAAAACATAATTTTAAGTTTTCAAACTAATTTAGCATTTAATTAAATCTTCACAAAACACATTAATAATTACATTTAACGCTTCTAATTTCAATCATAATACTAACCATAATTGTATTAATTTAACTAATTAACAAACTACCATCTAAATCAAACAATTAACACATTAAAATTTCCACCAAAAAAAATGACGAAATAAGATGATACCAAAATGAAAATTGACGGATGACATCATCAAACAACGACGCGGGACAACATACATGGACGGGATACTTTCTTGCCAAATCCTTAAACCACATCATCATATCCATTAGTATGTTGGGCACACTCGACCGACAGAAGTATGTGGAGTCTATGTCAGTACCGCAGTAGAATCTGCATAAAACCAAGTGTCGAAACAACATATATATATATATATATATATATATATATATATATATTCATTTTACTACCCATCGTGAGAGAGAATTACAGTGTGGCAGGGCGCTCACAGATGAGCGATACAACACTGTCCCCCTCACCCAAACCTCCAACAATAGCACATCATCATAAATATCATGAAGCAAGTATTAAACAATTTGCATAACCACACAATATAGCATAATCAGTTAAAGACAAACACCATGAATCATTATATCATTAACATCATAAAACAGTATCATGTGCATCCAAGCAAAACATATAAGTCAAATAGATGAAACAATCACCAACATAATCACGAGTATGCATCAAACATAAGCAATATTCGAACAACAACAACCACATGCACATAAAGGTATCATAGGTGTACAATAACACGAGAGGCATTACATTTATTCTCTCATTGTGCAACACTCGAGGATGGATTTTGACACACTCATAGGAGATGTGAAATTTCAAGGGAAAGTTGTTCTCCCATTTTGCAAGGACAATGGGAATAATTTATGTTCTCTCTTGTTGTACATATTTTTTGTAGGTTTGACAGTCAGGGGCTAATGAAGTCAATTTGATTTTTCTTGGGTGAGCAAGAGAATTGGTGGAGGTGCTCTATCAAAGCTTCTAGAAGGGTTACCACATTCAACTCTTGCAATGTTTCATCCATTGTTCAATTGATGTAATAAGGGGGGAAATATTGGAATATTACAACATTAGATAGTTTAGTATAGGTTATATTAAATAATAAAATAAATTAACATTTAGATGTTAATTTATAAATAAACAATAGATTAGTTTTTATATTAATAAATAATAAGATGATAATTATTTTCTTGGTATTTTTTCTTGTAAGTTGGTTGGTTTGATACAAGAAATGTAAGACTATATTATCCAATGCAATGTAATAAAAATTCATCTCCAAGAATAAAAAATCAATACATCTTTTTATTTTTGCAACAATGTTTTAACTTTAACAATTAGTTATCTTTATATGCTCTACCATTTTTTAATACCTTGTCCCATTCCAATGCACCCACCATTAGATTTTTCCAAATATTCTCTATCAGGTCACTATTTACATAAAAGAAAAATTGAACACTATCCAACTCCACCATTCCATAAGAAAAAGTTAAATCCACCTTCTCTACCACCTCAAAACCATTCTACATTTGTTCTCTTCATAAAAGAAGTATCAACCTCTTGTTTACGCCGGAGGTGTATCCACTATGAAGTAGAGCAAGCTAATTTTCAAAATCCACGGTGAGGAGAAGCTTGGAGATGAATGAATGTTTGCCCATCGTCCGATATTCCTTCCACCTTTTTACTTCATCACCATCACTGCTTCTCACATCGTCCGCTCTTCACGCCGTATGCTTTACTTTCTCGCCCATATTAATGCACCTTCATCATATCAAACTTGTTGGTGTGCCATCCACATCAATGCAAAATGATAAAGAAAATCTCAGTTGTTAATCATTTTTGCCCATTTTTTGGTTGTTTTTCACTATTTTTCGCTGGTTTCCCCACTGTGGTTTCCGCTCCTCCAAACTCTTCCTTGTTGGTATTGCTCTTCCACTTCTCCAATTTGGTGAGTTGTAGCAAGAAAATAAGGTTTTGATGACAATTTTAGAGTATGTTTATTAAAATGAAAATTACGGCCAAGATCCTAATAATGACAAGCAATCAATTATTTATGGCTATGTTTAATTCATCTACGAAATGAATCCATGCAGGAACTCTTCACTGCAGGAACATACACATCCTCTCTACTGTAGAATGAACCATATCAGAGCTGATCTGGTAGCCTAACATAATGGAGAAATGCCTTCTCAAATTGCAAACCATTTTCAACATCCTTTTTCTCCTGGCTTTTATCTTCATCTATCGTTCTATCTGTAGCTTCTTCATTACTTTTCACCAACTAGGAAAATTAACCTCTAAACAAAATAAATTTTGAATAACACTAGTGTAAAATCTTGCTTTGTAATGTCAAATTGACCCCTTTCAGCACAATGGCTGCCCCACCTGTAGCATAAACAAATCATCAACTTTGTGTCTACACTCTTCGAGACATCCCTCGAGCCTCCTCAAGATATATTGCCTCGTTCTTTGGATCCCACTTCTCATTCCAAAAAGCTGCAAGATAATTCTAATTCCCAAGTGAAATGTCAACATAAGAATTCTTTGCAATTGATTCACTTTATTCAGCTTTACATGTTTCTTCTGCACTAAGCCAGTCATGCATTTTCAGTCCCATATTGCCAAGCAAACACAAAACACTTGCTGAGTATTTATCCACCTTAAGTGCATTCCCCCATTGATTCCAAGCTTAATTGGAACTCATTTCGAGCCTGATCCATGGCCTCTTCACATAGAAATGCATCCACATAATCAGGGAATTTAAACAATATTAAACTGTACAAATGATTTGCTCCTTTGTTATCTTGTAGCTGTCCAAACAACCTAGCAAAGTAGTGTTGTGAATTTATCCCATGGGAACTCAAGTGAAACACCACCTTTGTAGAGTAGCAATCCATACTTGCCTCCAAATTGAATTCCATAATATCCACCACTATGAACAATCAAGAAATGAGCAGTCCCCTGTTCACTATAATAGAATTTTCAAACTGTCTTTTTATTCCATAGAGTTGCAACATTTTATAGCCATGCAACCTCCTCCACCAATGCAAGATAACCAAACACTTGTTTTACATTTCCTATACGGATTTTTTCCTTTCCCACAGTTTGATTTACTGAGTTCTCTGCCATTGATCCTTGCACTAGGATTTATCCTTACAAACATAAAGGTACTAAGCATGGTGGCCCTTGATGAGGTATTTCTAAAGCTTTTATCAGAGCTGCTTTTATCCTTGCTACAAATAGTATCCAATGGAGTGTATTTTGCAACTTTCGGGGACATATATGGAGCAATGTTGTCTGGAAGTCCTTGAATGGCTGATCCCTACATTTTTCTCGTCAGCCTAGGCCTTTCGGTGGTGATGGTCCCATGCAGCTTCTTCCCCATATAGGCATTGCAGGTGGGCAGGAGACTACTAGCGGCTTTGATTCATTAGATACCATAAATGAAGTTCATCAAATTCTGCAAGTAGTAAATTGCAATGATGATGACCTTTTTGTTCATTGAAGAGTTTTGTTATATAGCCTCAAAGTAAAAACCCTCAAATACAGGGTGTGGCAATCCTATAGTTCAACCACCACAATTCTAAGCTGTATAGTGTGAGATCCAGGGCCATGACTATTTAAAAGGACAAAATTAGCAATAGTTGCCTGAAAAGTGGTCACATACAACTCTATTTATGTGAATCAGGCATAAATAAAGCAATGTGTATTTACATCTACATATAAGGAGCATTATTTGGCTGGATTCTAGAGCACCTATTGCATTTAGTCCCTTAGATAGTCATGGCCAAGGTTCACAATCATACTGTGAGAATAGTTTATGCAGAGTTGTAATTTTTTCCTTGCATTGCATACACCATATAGATTTTTTGAAAACATTTCAACTAATTTTTTGTTGGTACAATTGGTACAACTAAATTGCTACAAATAAGGCCCTTCTATAATTCTGGGAAATTGTTTTTTAGAAGGCTATGTACTCTTTCACCATTAGACAATCCATTTCTAAGAGACAAGTTCCTTATTTCCAATTTCATCTCATATTCTAAAGAATCTACCTTATTTCTTTGTAGATTTTTTACCTAAATAGGCCTCATTTCTGATTCAATATTTTCTCATTTACATTGATAAACACGTGCACTGATAAATGTGGCTTTGATACCACTGTTAAGAAATTTTTATATGGAATATGGGTAATACTATAATCATATGCCAAGCTTATTTATTTAGTTTGAAATTTTAAATAGACTTCTTTGAATCATTTTTTTCAAACTAAACTTTATTACAAATAATCATTTCTGATTTTCATTACAAAATAATTAGCAATCAAGTCGTGTGATTAGTAAATGAAACACTCCAAGTTATAATGAAATCTGCCCAAAATATCTAGTGAAGCAATAACAATTGCTTTGTAAGATGCTAATGATTCAAGCCTTAAAATGAAGATAAATATTTTAGAACACTACCTGTGGTACCAATGTTTTTCAATGCTTTAGTATAACATAATTCAACTATCGCGTGGTTGGATTGCAACGTGTTTTCCCCTTGTAAACTAGCTATGCCAATTCTTTGAGCCTCCACAATCATGAAAAAATGCATTTTACTTTGTCCTCCATTTGTTTTTGTGTGAATTTTTTTTTATAGATACTTCAAATAGACCTCACAACTCCACTTAGATACATACACCTGAGAAAGACTTAAAACTAGATGAATGGGTAAAAAGAAAGAAAGAAAGATCTTACTATGTCTAATATATATTAAGTACATTTATTAGCTTCTATAAATTCAAAATTAAAAGGTCTATCTCCCGTTTTTGTTGGATATAACAATCATATAAACATTATTAATTACCTCTGTATTTATAGTGGACTGCCCAGTACCATGGACAGTTTATGGTCTCGTCATTTCACAATATGGTGATATCACCAACATAATAGAAATAGATGGTAACACAATATATCTATATACTGTTTTGTATTGATTTCACAGTATGGTGATATCACAGACATACTGTTCTATATTAGTTGTTTTCAAATACTAAATAGATCTTTTGTTTATTACAGATACATTGGAGTTCAAAGTGACCGTGTGACAAAATTGCACAAATTATAAAATATATCTATACCGTTGTATTCAATTGCATACATTCTTATACTTGCAATTAAACATTCCATCATAACACTAGATTTTTAGCATTCTATATATATATATATCCAAATTATATGTTTTTATATCCAATAAATTGAAGTTCCTTTTCATTTGTATACTCTTTTCCATTTTAGTTATTTCATGTGTTGTTTTTATAAATTGTTATATACACAATGATCTATTTCAACCAATATGTCTACACAAATTCAAATAAGGCCTAACACTTCCAAGGGCCACAAGCCACATTCGCAACATTGATTGACAAAGGCTAACATTCAAAGCTATTTCAAGAGCTTGTGATCTTCAAAGTCTTCGAAAGCAAAGTTGCACGTGAGAAAAAATAAGCAAATCGTTTGAAAGCAATGTCAAAAATTTTACTTTTCATTTCTATACTCACTTGCATTTTATTTATTTCATATTCAAATAAAACCATACAATTATTCGGCGTACCCCATTGCACACCTAAAGTGCAATTGCTAGTTCTTATATCCCTGATGTTGACTTCTTGGAATGTTTGTATGGGAGGATCTCATATACAAATAGAATTTGTCTAGAAAGATAGATTTCAACAGCTAGGAAAGTACCTGCAACAGAATAAATATTGAGCACATTGTATTAAGAATTTAAGACATATTGCTCTTTTCATTTTTATGAAATATTCCTCCATTAGGCTAACATGCAATTGATCATATGCCTCAGTTTAACGAAGTAAATTGTTGACAGGAGAGTACTGTATTATCTCTTAATGTTCTCTGACAATGAATGATATGGTTCAAGCACAAGCACAATTTAGGTGGTAAATGAAGTTTCATCTTTGTAAGGTCCGTATGGATAAGCACTGAAATCGAGTGTCTACTTTAGCCATAAAATGGCATGTTGGAGTGGGCACAACAGTGAAAATATCTTGTGCTTCAGTTGGGAAATACAGGTTTGAATCCTGCAGGGGGAGCATGTGTGCCCTATAATATTATCAGGTGCACAGAGCGCCAAGCATCATGGCCCTTAAGAGGACCTGACCTTACTGTTAATTATGCCGTCTTTTCTTGGACATTTATTATTATTTGCTTGGTATTTTTGCAGGTCATTACATGAGGTGATATGAAGCTTTTGACTTGGATGTCCAGGGCTAAGCATGTATAGTAAAATAAACATCTTTTGATGATGATCATCAACCACTGGTCCAGACATACGATAAAGGGCACAGTTCAAAGGTTTAGGAGAGTGGCTATTTCAGGTCAGTCCACACTTTGCCAAGTATATTGTTTCTTATATATCAGATTGAAGCCCTATTTTTCCCGAAACATCTTGAGCAATTTTTGGTGAATGAGGGAAGTGTGAGGTAGGCGCAACAACTTAATGAAATGTCAAAAGATAATATGAAAGAAGATTCAGTTACTCTCCAAGAGATCGAGTGTTGATGATGACCAACTATGGATTCTTCCAGAAGTTAACATTATGCCCTTGTCTACAACAAAAATACCCATGCCTGGTAATTCATATTTTCTTTACTTAAAATTGTTAATTTTCATATGGCAATTATATCAATATTTTTGAGGTTCTGCCCAAAGAGGTTGGTACAAACAGTAGGGAAGAAGGAATATTACACCATAACCAGGTTCCATTTCCACTAATCTTGGCACCTTGTAACAATCATGAGAGTTCCTAGAGATAGGGATCAGACTTTTGATAACGCGTGCACAACCATGTGTCACCATGGGGGCACTTCAAGGTAAGACATGAACATTACTTACAGACCCAAACCCAAAATATTGCCAGTTGATGCCTCTCTTACGCCACCTCTGCTCATTACCTGAGCCTCTTCGATAAACAAGCAATCGCACAAACATAGAGCAAATAATGCTGCATTACATTTTAAGCAGCTAAGATTGATGTGTCAGCATGGCAACTCTGACAAGGCTTCCAGTGGTAAGGACTGGAAACTGGGTTTATGTCAGGAATTCGTTTCATTTCTTTCAGAAATGGATGTTGAGCCTTCTTTCTTGTCAACAATCTCCTTCTCATCTATAAAATTAGCAAACAATTGCAGTATATGAAAAAATCGTGATATTAAGGAACTTGAGGTAAGAAGAGGACCATCTCTGGCATTTGTATGCCTGAAGTACTTAATGAATTGAAAGATCTTACAACCCAAAAAGACAATAAAGGCAGTAAATGATGCTACTCCGGTGATCAAGAAAAGACCCCAAAAGCTTTTCAAGTGAAGCTGAGAAGAATCAACTTGTGTGTCTTGTGAACCACAACGATTTCTACTCAACCATTTATCATGAATTCTCTGAAGCTCACCACTTTCTGAAAGTGTCAGGATGGCTGTTGACATGTCAATTGCTAATGGAGACTCCTTTGGGAAAGCCTGTTCAAAACCAAGTGAAATTTAGCAGCAGCTTATCAGCTGAAAAATCCATGTACTTATTGAGAGAGAAAAGATTATTTATAAGATTCACTAAGATAGAAAATTAAGAATAATTGCTTACAAAACCCCATCCTCCTTTGGTGAATTCCAGACCAACAGTTCTAAAACTGCATTGGGTTGAGAGAAAGAGTTGGATAATTGGTAATTCATCGATGATTGCTCCTACCCCCCCATCGTTTGGTCCTTGGGACAATGCTTTGGCATAACTTGCTGCAGAATCAAGAGGAACAAGTCTGGATTTATCTATATTGAGCACCTCTGATAAATAGTTTCTAACATAGGACCCTGCTTGATATCCAATTGGTTCATTACTTTGAGTCAAACTTTCAATTCCATTAATTGTTGGTGAAAGCTGTCGTACTGTGAGACTTGAAGTCAGGCTTGCAGTATAGCTGGAATTGATGATTAGAACGACAAATAACCATATTAGAAGCACTGCTCGTCCAAGGGCACTCACAACATTTTCTCCTGCATCAGCACAAATTGTCTTGCATTAACTTTCCCTTCACTAGGTATTAAGATTACAAATGCAATAATTGAAACTCCTTTATAATGTTCATAATTGTGAACTCCTACTCAGTCATCACTGCAGTTGTTGCTGCAAAACTGGAAAGACATTAAAGCAATACAATATAATGAAACCCTAGAAACACAAATTACATTTAGAAAGAATGCTTCTGGAAATCCTGTGATGGAATATTCCGCATCACCATTCTGGTCAATACTCTGTGATCCATCATCAATCTTCATCCTGATGGTAGATCATACAATATAATCTTGAACTTTGAAGTAAAATTTTCTACCACAGGTCTTCCAGAAGCATTTGTTCTATTTGTACTGGACCGTGGAAGCTTAAAACAATGAAAAACTCCTACAAATTATATAAATTTGCTTTTAGTATTCGTCACATCTGACAAATAATAGTAGAAGTGAGGAAAAAACTAAATATAAACATTTAGATTACTCACTATGGGCAAAAAACAATGTTGAGAAGCTGAACCTGCACAAAAACATAAAGCAAAAAGTAAGTTGTTTCATCTTTTATTGTGAAAGTGCAGCACCACTCAATACTATTGAATCATCCAACCAATTATTGTGGTGAAATGCTACAACATTAGTCCTCTTACAAACATTTTTTGCCTGAAGTTTTCCCTACTTGAATGTGAAAGCAATCTTTACAGAAAGATAAATTAGAGAATCCATTCAATCAATTGCATTAACTACTGATATGAGGGGTCCATTGGGCCGGGTTGACTGCTAGAGACAAACATTGCCAGGAAGAAGACCAAGGTTCAAACCTTAGCTGGCTTAAAGTTCCAAAATGTCATTGTAGGAAGCATGTAATCTCAAAAAGGAAGTTTATACAAGTGATATAGCTATCAAATAAAACTATTGATACCAAGCTAATGCATTCAACAATAGGAGGCCAAATCATAGAAACAGAAATCTGCAAAAAAACCCAATTAATCACGATTTTTAAAAAAATTGCAGGCTGGACGATTTTTTCCCCGACGTTCTGAAAAAATCTTTGATCTTTTGGTCAACGATTTTTCCCCATTTAAAACTGCAAAATCACCAAAAAAACGTGTTTAACACCTACAAAAAAACGCGAATAAAATTGTGCTGATTTTCACGCGAAAAAAAAATGGTGAGACCGTAGCTTGTTGCTTACTATTATGCTTTGATAGATTTTTTCCAAGCATCCATGCTTTCGAAAGCACCTGTTTTAGCTTTTAGCCATAGCAGGGCAGTGAACTATTTGATAAAATGCTTTGGTAGACATGTATGAAAAATCCATAGACAAGGCAGTGAACTGTTGAAATAGACAAGGCAGTGAACTGTTTGAAAATGACCGCATTCCATCACCATGTTTTGGCAATTGAAGGAAGGCAATAACCATAGCAGCAAAGTGAACTGTTTGATAAAATGCTTTGGTAGACATGTATGAAAAATGTGGTAGCATAGACAAGGCAGTGAACTGTTTGAAAACATGCCTCAAAGAAATGCGGTCTCATGGTGATGGCATGGGCATTCCATCACCATGAGACCGCATTTCTTTGAGGCATTTTTCCAAACAGTTCACTGCATTGTCTATGGCTTGTCATGGCCTTCCATCACCATGAGACCACATTTCTTTGAGGCATTTTTTCAAACAGTTCACTGCCTTGTCTATGCTATTGCTTACTATTATGCTTTGACAGATTTTTTCCAAGCATCCATAGCTTGTTCGAAAGCACTTGTTTTAGGCTTTTAGCCATAGCAGCAAGGCAGTGAACTGCTTGATAAAATACTTTGGTAGACATGTATGAAAAATGTCGTAGCTTAGACAAGGCAGTGAACTGTTTGAAAAAATGCCTCGAAGAAACGTGTCTCATGGTGATGGAATTTTGTCATGGCATTCCATCACCATGAGACCACATTTCTTTGAGGCATTTTTTCAAACAGTTCATTGCCTTGTCTATGACTTGTCCTGGCATTCCATCACCATAAGACCACATTTCTTTGAGGCATTTTTTCAAATAGTTCATTGCCTTGTCTATGTTTTGATAGATTTTTTCCAAAGAAATGTATATAGATTGTTTATGCTTTATATATATATATATATATAGTTGAGTATCATGGGTGTTTTCAGAGGTCTGGTGTGAAGTTTGAAAAGCATAAATTGACAAGTGTGAGAGCACTGTGTTGGCATCATTTCCTCCATTGGAGGTGTTACTTGCAACTAGCATCCATTTTCAAAGGGTTTCAAGGCATATCTTGTATTGTGAGTTCCTATAATGTCGCCTTCTCAGTAGTGATTAGTGCAATTGGTCGTTAGCCTATCCTGGAGGCTCGTAGGCTAGTCAGAAGCAAAAATTAGGGTTTCTTATTTTCTAGGAGGATGCTTTGGCAATTTTGGGGGTTTGCATGTTGGAGTTTGGCAGTTTGGATTCTGGATTCTTTCTGGGTTTTTAGAGAGCTTTGTAGTGGTATGACATGCAACTGCATCTGGTTACTTTTCTGGACTTACTATTTTTAGTAAGTTATGACAATTGCTCAAAATGTGGTTAAAATGCATTTGAAATCACTATTTTTAGCAATATGCTATTTATAGTAAGTGTTATTTTTAGCAGTGCTATTTCTGGAAGGGTTTCAACATATGATATTGCTATCAGGATTCAACCGTGTAGTTTCGACAATTCAATGCAAAGGCTATATTAGGCAGGGTTTCAACAATTCAATGCAAAGGCTATATTAGGCAGGTCAGTTTGAGCAGTTTTGTTTCCCACACTCTTGGAGCTCATTTTGGTAAATTCAATATTTTGGTTGAGTTTATATTTTAAGTGAAATATTGCTAAGGCATGGTGGACGCCTAGATGGAGAAATAAGTAATTCTTTTATTAATGTATTTCACTTAGCTATTTGGGATGCCTAACTCATGTTTATTTGCATTTTTAATACAATTATATTTCTCTCATTTTGGGATGACTTGGCAAAGGAGGTTAATGAAACTCAAATGCAAATGAATTAAGGTGAATGTGAATGTCAGTTTGGGCACCCTAATTGGAGGGAAAGACATTTGAATTTGTGGATAAGTATAAATGAGAGTGTTGGGCTTCATTTGAGACTATCCATTTGCAAATATAACGAAGTGCTGCCGAAATTTCTACAGACCTTTGCTTTGAGGAATGAATACCTCCTAGCGCCCTTAGTTTCGTGGTTGCAAGATAGCACCTAGCTAAGTTGAGATTGTTCTTTACACTAAAGAGCAAATTGAGCATATTGAAGATGAATACTTTTGATTTTTTTGAGTGTTGGTGTGATTTTCTCAATTTTTTGTGTTGTTGGTTTGGTGCTAGTTGTAGCACGTTTTGGCTTGTATCTCCTTGAGTGAATTTTTGGTGATTTTGGGTATTCTTCCAATGCTTTCATATACCTTGGGTGCCCCTTCCCACAAGTTTTCAGATTTTAATAAGGTGATGCTGATTTTATATGCTGCTCGCCCTTCTCCTAGAAGGTCGTACCTTGTCCTTTGGTGCATTGGGAAGCGTGTTTAATATTCTGGGCAGTTTGTTGATGTTTTGTGGCTTGAGCTTGGTTGCCTACCTCCAAGGAACTGATTGCACTTGGTCCCATGTCATATAGAGGTGTCTAGACAAAGTTATGAGCATTTTGGTGTGATTTGTGCTTGCTGATCTGAGATTTTTGTACGCTGCAATTTCATATCAGATTGATAAAAGTTCAGTTTTTGGCTTGCTTTTCCATAGTAGATTACTTTGCTTAGTAGTGGAGAGCATATCTTATCATTTTGGAGTGTATTGGACATCTAATATTCATTGTAACTTGCAGGTTACTTCATATTGTAAGGCTATTATCAGTAGTACTGATTCAGTCATTTTACTTCTACAGTTTACTTTTGTATTCCCACTTTTAGTGGAAGAGACAGGCCTCGCCATCTATTACTTTCAACATTTACTTTCTTGTACTGCCCGCTAAAAAACGAAAGGGGTCGGCTAGTCGCCTAGACATTTACTTTCTGCACTTTGTATTACACTGCTGCTGAATAAATGGTCGAGTTGCATTGCATTCATAGCTGATTGGCTGAGCCGTCTACATAGTGTAATTCATGCTTTCAGTTCATTTTAGCTAACGATCCCCTTTCCACCGCATACTCTCACCTTGCCCACACTAGGATCTGGGTGATCAGAAAGTGAAGGGTTGATTTCAGTTCTTGCTCTTTCAGTTCAGTTTCATCTAACAATCCCCTTTCCACCGTATTCTCTCACATTGCCCTCACTGGGAACTGGGTGATCAGAAAGTGAAGGGTAGTTGGATTATCTTGTTTATCTAACATTAATGAGTGAAACTATTGTGAAAAAATTGAAAAAAATTGTAAGGGGATATTTCAGTGGTATCAAAGTTGATTTTCCTGCCAGCCTATGAATTCAGAGTTACAGTTTCAGATGAGTGACAGAGAACTAAGGTACTACAACAGAGATCAGAAAAGACAGCAGTATCAAAATCCACCAGTTTCGAAAGAGGATACTTTTTCAGAGGTTTTAAGGAACCGTGAGATTGCAATTGAGACAATGGAAAAAAGGGATAAGGGTGTAGCCCGAGAGGAAGATGATAGAGATTCTAGAACTGAGAGAAAGTTTGACTTGATGTTGGAGATGATGACTCAGTTGCTTGCTAAAATGGACTAGCAAGTAACTCCGACACGGCAACACTTTGATGGTGAAAACAGTGAATCCAACACCAACCCAAGAGGGAGAACTATTGGGCAGCATGTCACAAATACTAGAGGATCAACCTCTAGACCTCTTCTTCCTGTCTTTACTCAAAGAGGGGAAACACAAGCTAAGGCTGAAGTTCCTATGGCAGATGAAGTAAGAAAAAGCTATATGGAATATGCTTCTCTACCTACTGAAATCAGAGAGCATTTGACCTTTGATCAATACATGAACCAAAGGAAGAGAAAAGGAGGCGAAAGAACTGATAATCGTGCTCCTATGGGTCCTAGAACGGATTTTCAACAAGCTCTTGGAAAGATGACCTTGGCTTATTTTGATGGGAATGATAAGTGTTCAGCAAGGTCGTGGGTTCAGAAGCTTGATAATTACCTTTCACTAAGACCAATGCCTGAAGAAGATGCCATCAAGTTTGGTACCTTGCACTTGGACGGAGCCGACCATGAGTGGTGGTATCATGGTTTGGTCACCCTCGGCCATAACCTCATTCATACATATGAAGAGTTCACCAATAGGCTGATTGAGAGGTTTGACACTAAGGATCTTGAAGTGAAGTTTCGTGAGCTTGCACAACTGAAACAACATGGTTCATTGGGTGCATGCATTGCAGATTTTTAGAGGCTTTCTGTGATGGTCCCCAACATCACTGAAAGAAGGCTTGTTGTTTTGTTTTCAGAAGGTTTAATGGAGCCCTTGAAGGGGTGGGTTAAAGCATTTGATCCACCAAGTCTTGATGAAGCTATCAAGAAGGCAAGAAGTATGGAATTGGCTGCTCCTAGGCCTAAATTTCAGTCCAAGCCCTTTGCACATAAGAAAGATAAGAAACACTTTTCAAACCAGCACAAGCAATTTCCTTCTAAGTTGGATGATGAGCTTCGTGAGAAGCTTAGAAAGGATGGATAATGTTATACATGTAGAGAACCATGGACTAAAGGCCATAGATGCTATGGAAAAGGTCATTCTAACCACATGGAGGCCTATTCTGATTATGGATCAGAATCTGATATGTCTGATCAACAACCCTCTTATGGGGACAGCAAAGAGGAAAAAGCTCAAGAAGAGTTCAATAAAGAGTAAGGAGGTGGGGGTACATTTTCCCAACTATCTAGTTTTCAAAAGAACGAATCTTTCAAGGTTCGTGGAGTGCGTGGAGGGCAGCGTATCATTGCTCTAATTGACACGGGAGCAACTCATAGTTTCATAGATGAAGGTTTGGTTGCAAAGAGAGGGCTCAAGACAGAAGAGTTTGAAGGTTTCAAAGTAATGGTAGCTGATGGTTTTGCTATATCTTGCAACCGAAAAATATCAAACATGTCTATGCAATTAGGTAACTATGAAGTCAAAGATGACTTCTATGTTGTTGGCATTAGAGATATTGATGCAGTGCTTGGTATTTAGTGGCTGTGATCTCTTGGAGAGATCACTTTAAATTTGCAAACAATGGAGTTGAAGTTTCAATCAGAAGGCAAGAAAGTGATGCTAAAAGAAATGTCAAATGGGGGCCCACGAATTGTGTCTTTCAAAAGAATGGAAAGGCTAATTTGTCATGATCAAGTTGAGTGGGCAGTGGAGTGTATGATCTTACCAGCTGATTCAATTGAAGAAAAGAAACACTATCCACCCGATATTCAGTTATTAATCACCAAGAAGAGTAAGGTCTTTGGTAGCTTACCTCCTAGGAGAGCTCCTGAAAGAGGAACTGAGCATGTCATAGAGCTCGAAGAAGGGGCCAAGCCAATTATCACAACTCCTTACCGGTATCCTAAGAAGCAGAAAGATGAGATTGAAAAAGCCATTAAGGAACTCTTAAAAATGGGTTTCATTTGCCCAAGTAAGAGTCCTTCTGCTTCAGTAGTTGTACTTGTGAAGAAAAAAGATGGCACCATTCGCATATGTGTGGACTACCGTGCATTGAATCAAAAGACAATAAAAAACCAGTACCCCATTCCCAAGACAGATGAGCTCATTGATGAGCTACATGGAGCTAAGTTCTTTTCTAAGATATTCTTTTCAAAGATTGATCTTAGATCAGGCTACCATCAGATTCGCATGAGAGAATCAGACATAGAAAAAAAAACATTTCGGTGTCACTATGGGCATTTTGATTTCTTAGTCATGCCATTTGGGTTGACTAATGCTCCTACTACATTTTAGTCTTGCATGAACCGAATCTTTCAGAAGCAGTTGAGGAAGTTTGTATTGATATTCTTTGATGACATTCTCATTTTCAATAAATCTTGGGAAAAACACCTTAAGCATTTGGAGGAAGTGCTTAGCATCCTAGAATCAGAATGTTTGTTTGCCAAAGAGTCCAAATGTGAATTTGGAATGATGGAGC
Organism: Sequoia sempervirens; assembly: GCA_007258455.2. Lineage (NCBI taxonomy): Eukaryota > Viridiplantae > Streptophyta > Pinopsida > Cupressales > Cupressaceae > Sequoia > Sequoia sempervirens. The sequence continues at coordinate 3,394 of VDFB02155984.1, read as the reverse complement.
TGCTCTACCTTGGTCACATAATGAACTCTGAGGGAGTGAGAGTTGATCCTAAGAAGATCAAGACAATCTTGGATTGGCCACCTCTAGAGAATGTGTCACACTTGAAGGGGTTCTTGGGTCTTTGTGGCTTCTACAGAAGATTTGTGAAAGGCTACTCTCAGATAGCTGCCCCTCTTATTGATCTCACCAAGAAGGGAGCATTTGTATGGTCAGAAAAGGCACAAGCTGTTTTTGATAAGTTCAAACAACTTATGAGTTCATGTCCAGTTTTGGCCATACCCGATTTCACCAAGCCATTTGAGTTGCAATGTGATGCATTAAGAGGAGTTGGGGTTGTTTTGATGCAAGACAAGCACTCTATTGTGTTTGAGAGCAGAAAATTAAGAGGTGCTGAAAGAACTTAATCTATGACAATGAAATGTTTGCAATCATGCACGCATTGGCCAAGTTTAGACAATACTTGGTGAGGAGCAAATTTGTTGTCAAGACTGATCACAATAGTCTTAAACACTTTATGCATCAGAAGGACTTGAACAAAAGGCAACAAAAATGGGTGAGTAAGCTTCAAGCTTACGATTTTGACATTGAGTATGTCAAAAGTAAAAACAACAGTGGGTGATGCACTTTCTAGAAGGCCCCATTTGAGCTCATTATGTGAGCTAACTGCTGATTGGAAGGAGTTGATACTTGCTGATTATGTCAAAAATCAGTTTGCAACCAGCATTATTGAAGGTACTTTCCATGATGAAAGGTATAAATTGGTTGATGGTTTGATACACTACAAGGGTAGAATCTTCTTAGTACCAGAATCTAAGTTCAAAAAGAAGGTTTTGCAAACATTTCATGACATTCCACTTGCTGGTCATCAAGGTTATTTCAAAATTTATAGGCAGATCCGTGAAAGTTTTTCATGGAAAGAGCTGAAAGATGAAGTCTTACGCTACAGTAAGGAGTGTCACACTTGCCAAATGAACAAGAATGAGCATAATTTTCCAGCTGGTTTGTTGCAGCCCCTACTTATTTCCAATAAAAAATGGGAAGTATATCAATGGACTTCATCACTGGGTTGCCAAGAGCACAAGGAAAAGATTGTATATATGTTGTGGTTGACAGATTAACCAAGTTTGCTCATTTCTTTGCTATTACTAGTTCATTTTCAGCAGCTCAAGTTGCAAATTTGTTTTTTTAGAGGTGTTTAGATTGCATGGGTTGTCGAAAAATATTGTGAGTGATAGGGATAACAAGTTCCTAAGCACTTTTTGGCAAGAAGTTTTCAGATTGAGTGGTATAGTGCTCACTCCAAGCACTAGTTATCACCCACAGACTGATGGGCAAACAGAGATTGTGAACAAGTGGTTAGAGGGCTATCTTAGAAATTATGTTTCGAAGCAACAAAAGGCTTGGGTGAGATGGCTTCATTTGGGAGAGTATTGCTACAATTCATCCTACCACATGTCTATCGGAATGTCCCCATTCATGGATTTTTATGGGTATGAGGCTCCTAGCTTTGCTGATTTGTTGCTTGGTGATAGTAAATCCCCTCAAGCGAGGGAAATTTTGTAGCAGAGCCAAGACATTTTGAAGTCATTGAAAAACAATCTCCATCTTGCACAAAATCAGCATAAGTCGTATGCTGATCAATAGTGTATTGAGCGCATATTTGAGGTTGGTGACATGGTCTATTTGAGACTCCAGCCTTACAGACAGTCTACTTTCAAGAAGAGTGGAGTAGAGAAACTCAAGCCACGTTTCTATGGGCCATTCGAAATCATCAGGAGAGTTGGTGAAGTGGCTTATGAGTTAGAGCTACCAGCAAGTAGAAAAGTGCACAATGTCTTCCACGCGTCTCGCCTCAAGAAGGCACTTGGACACAATGTTGCTTCTTCTGATTTGCCTTCATTGGATGAGGAAAGACGGTTGGTTTTGATTCTTGAGGCAATCATTGATTTCAAAGAACGCTCTTTAAGGAGGAGGTCAATCAAAGAGTACTTGGTGAAGTGGAAGAATTTGCCTACTAAGGATGCTACTTGGTAGGATGAGCAGATTTTGTAGCATCCAGACTTACGATTGTTTAGGGACAAGCAATCATGGGGAGGGCAGACTCTAAGGTCCCCTTCTCAGCAGTGATCAGTGCAGTTGGCCGTTAGCTTATCTCGGAGGCCCATAGGCTAGTCGGAAGCAAAAATTGGGGTTTCCTATTTTCTAGGAGGATGCTTTGGTAGTTTTGGGGGTTTGCATGTTGGAGTTTGGCAATTTGGATTCTGGATTCTTTTTGGGTTTTCAGAGAGTTTCGCAATGGTATGACATGCAACTGCATCAGGGTACTTTTTTGGACTTTCTATTTTTAGTAAGTTACGACAGCTGCTCAAAATGTGGTTAAAATGCATTTGAAGTCACTTACTATTTTTAGCAATATGCTATTTATAGTAAGTGTTATTTTTAGCAGTACTATTTCTGGCAGGGTTTCAATAGTTCAGTGCAGAGGCTATATCAGGCAGGTCAGTTTGAGCAGTTTTGTCTCCCACACTCTTGGAGCTCGTTTTGGTAAATTCAATATTTTGGTTGAGTTCATATTTTAAGTGAAATATTGCTAAGGCATGGTGGACGCCTAAATGGAGAAATAAGTAATATTTTTATTAATGTATTTCACTTAGCTATTTGGGACGCCTAACTCATGTTTATTTGCATTTTTAATAAAGATATTTCTCTCATTTTGGGACGACTTGACAAAGGAGGTTAATGAAACTCAAATGCAAATGAATTAAGGTGAATGTGAATGTCAGTTTGGCACCCTAATTGGAGGGAAAGACATTTGAATTTGTGGAGATGTTATAAATAAAAGTGTTGGGCTTCATTTGAGACTATCCAATTGCAAATATAACGAAGTGCTACCGAAATCTCTATAGATCTTTGCTTCGAGGAATGCATACCTCCTAGCGCCCTTAGTTTCGTGCTTGCAAGATAGCACCTAGCTAAGTTGAGACTGTTCTTTACACTAAAGAGCAGATTGAGCATATTGAAGATGAATACTTTTGATTTTTTGAGTGTTGGTGTGATTTTCTCAATTTTTTGTGTTGTTGGTTTGGTGCTAGCAGTAGTACGTTTTGGCTTGTATCTCCTTGAGTGAATTTTTGGTGATTCTAGGTATTCTTCCAATGCTTTTATCTACCATGGGTTTGCGCAAGTTTTTTGGAATGTACACCCCTGTTTTTTTTTTTTTGAAAATGACTATTTGGTGCTTGTGTTTGCTAAATTATGTTTGTGTTTGTTTTTTTTTTCAATGAGTTTGCAAGAGTATTTAACATAAGAGCAGATTGCAATGAACAAAACACAAGAAACCAAAGTCCTTTCAAAAGAAACTGTAACTAATATCATAAGCATTCATTTTCTGTTT
>VDFB02155983.1:0-19393 GCA_007258455.2 Sequoia sempervirens | reverse complement strand
GCCATTTTAAAGATATGATAAAATATTTGAAAACTAGGGGTTTTTTCCTTATCTAGTAATTTCATCACTTTTTTGACCTCAAAAATTAAAATCCAAAGAATAGACCCCTATTGAATTTCAGAGATATTTCTAAAAATATAATCCTTTTGAAAAATTCACTAATTTGTGATGTAAAAATCATATTTATGAAAAACCTTAAAATGACAACAATTCACCAACTATTGATTATTCAAGTTTGATTTTTTAATTGTAGCCTCCTAAGATGATCCCCAACATTTAGTAAAAAGTTGTAGAAAAATTCTAAGTTGTTTGAAAGATATGATGAAATCATTAAAAACTAGGGTTTTGCCTTCAGCCTACAAAATTTAGCTCCAATTTTTTTGCATAAAATAACTAAAAACCAACAAAGATGGAATTAGAAAAACTTTCAAAAATAAAGATCAAATACAGATGTGGGTCCCACCAGGCATGCCAAAATATGGATGATGAAAATGTGAATTATGTAAAATAATAACATTGCAATGAAAGTACCAAATTTACACATCAACAATTAGCCAATGAAGCTCAAGATATTGGTTTAGAATTAAACAAGAAGCAATTTTATCATAGCAAAGACCTTGATTTCTCCATTGTGGGTTGCTCTTCAAAGTAACATAACCATGAAAGTACATGATAATATGATGCAATGATAATGATAGATGCTCAAGGATAGTAGATAATAGATACTCTTGCTTGGTAGTGGTTGCTTACTTGTGATCTTGATATTTAGCTCTTGATAATGTACTCTAGCTCTTGCTTGATAATGGCCTTTCTTGATAATGCTTGATAATGATAGCTTGATAATAATATAGTCTTGAAAGTAATAATGCTCTAATGATCTAGATCTAATGATGTGAAATTATGCTCTTTAGATAATGTTCTAGGGGATATGAATGAATGACAACTTTTATTTATATACTTTACTTGATATTTGATCAATGGTGGAAATTAATTAGAAAAATCAATGGATAGGAAAACTCAAGATAGGGTAGGAGCTAAAATTTGAATTAATGAGGTGGGGTAGTTTTCTTTTTAAAAGGGGTAAACGCTTTTGACCCGGAGCTATGAACCAGTGAGGTCACAAACGAGGGACCTCATACCCAATTTAAACATTCAACAATAACACCCCAATGCAGTTTGAACCCTTGATGGCAAGAACACCACCTTGAACCCTTGATGGCAAGAACACCACCTTGAAAAGGAAGATATATTAGCTTAATTAAATGATCAAAACATATTTAATTAATATAGATAGAAAAATTGATAAGAATAATGATAAAACGCAAAGATGCAAATACATTAGTCATTTTTAGATGTATACAACCTCAATGATCACTTGAGTTTTCAATGAATTAATTCATACCCAAGAAAGTAACGAGTAAATTTAAACTAAACAAAGAAGTAACAACAAAGTGTTAAATTCCTTAGGCAAGATGCATGATAAAATTACTAACAAAAGAACCTAGGAGATGAATTAGCTTCCTTGTAATTGACATGATTGATGTCCTTTAAGGCTCTAGATTTTTGTATCTAAATCTCTTCTTGTCTTCCAACCTTTGGGTACTCCAATTGATGGAAAGGGGAGATTGGGATTGGCGAGGAAGATAGAATTTACTTCCTATGATGTGCAAGTGTGAGGGAGATAGCATTAGATTTTTGTAATAATGAAATGAGAGGATATAGAATTGAGGCTATATATCAAGGCTTGCATTCTTCTAAGGTGATTCAATGCTTGGGGAAGGGATGCATATGTTGTAAGAAAGAATTATAGAGCTAATCTAATATTTCTATCCTAGGGGAGAAAAGCCTCTTCAAATTCTTTTAAAGCCTATACGTGTAAAATTTTCTTCTTCAATTATATCCCTTGAAAATGCGAGAGAATGCGGTTTCTATAGAAAATGAGGAGGGGTAAGTGCAAGAAGTTGAGAACACTTTTTGACAAAAAAGTGGAACCTTTTTTTCTAAAAAATAGAGTTTGTCATAGATGAGATAAAAATTTGAAACACTTACATAGAATATTGATATGATGCAAAATATGAAATGCTTCATTTTGTTTCTAGTTTTAAAATATGTAATTTATTCCAATACCTAGATAATAAATATTTGTTTTATATAATATGTAAAAAAGTGACCTTTTTAAAATATTATTTTGAAGGCCAAAGCATGCATGTGTACAACCAAAAAAATAACTAGAAAATGATTATTTTTCAAAATCTATTTATGAAAAGATGCATGTGATGCTATAATTTGGTCAAAATATTTTTGTGTCATTTTTTAGTAAATATTATTATTTTTAATAATTCTTTACTAGGATTAAGATGTTTTTTTCAAATCTCTCATGTATGATGAATATAATTTGACTTAAAGTAACTATAACATGAATTTTTTCTATCATGTAGAGAATGATGTCTAAATTAGTTAGGAAAAAAGTTCACAAAATTTTCAGAAACAAAAGTTTTTAAAAATGGTAAACATGTATTTTCATGTTTATGAGTATTTTTGTTTAAAATTTAATTATTTAATATTTAAATATGCTCAAAAACTAAAAAAAATTACATAAATAAAAATTAGACCAATTTATTTTTATCAACAATTCTTAAGGAAAAAGTTGCAAGTCATATTGCCAAAGTCCATTCCTATATAAAATTTATGAGGCTTTTTATTTAAAATTTAACTAATAAATATAAAAAATGTGTTCAACACTAACAAAATTATATATGAAAAATAGACATTGTCATCTATAAAGGATTTTAATTCCATCCAAAAATTCTAAAAAAAGTTAACCATATTGTCAAAATATGTTCCTTTTATTTTTTTTATGGCTCACAACTTTTCACTAAAAGTGGACTCAACTTCTTGCACTTATCTAGAGAAGGAAGATAAAGCCAAAAAAAGGATTAATTTTAAAGAAAGAAGAAAATAAAACATACAATTTCCCTTTGAAAAATGTGGGAAAGAAAATGAGGAAAATAAGAAAATCTGAATGACTTACAACCTCGCCCAAAGATTGTAATGTTGCCCATATCGATGTATGGATCACCCCTCTTGCCAATACTAGTTTCCAAGTGACCTTACATCTTAACATAGATTTCCTGTACAACCCTAAGGTCTCTCGAGTGCCTCTACAACTCTAGGATGGTATATTATCTCTTAGATAGTGAAAAGGTGAGGAAGGTTAGGAAGATAAAAATGGAGAGGAAGAATAATTGAGGAAAGCTTCAAGTAGAATAAGAGAATTTTCATCAAGGTGAAAAATATTGTGAGGAGAAATGAATGTGCCGCAAAATGTGTGCTTGACTACAAAATCATCATTGACCATTTGTTTTGACCCATCCAAATTCAAGTACTTATAGTGTCTTGAATATAGATAATTATTTTTTTGTATTGGACCTACATTCATTATAAAATTAAAATATATAATATTAAAGAAAACATAATACATATTATAATTTTTTGGAAAAATAATACTATCGGATACATACTAATAAAAATTTGTATTTTCAAATAATTTCATTTGATCCCTTAAAAGGTGAAGCACAATTATTTTTTGTCAACATTTTGATAGGTGCTAAGGAAATTCCATTAGCAATTTGATTTAAGCCTAGAGGGGTTCTATCCAAGGGTGTTTTATCTAACCCCCTTCAATGAAACTTCCTTAGATGGAACCCTCTAAGATTAAATCATTAATTTTTCTAAAAAAATATGCGATTTCAAACAAAAATTAGACTGTCTCACAAGTAAGACACATTATTGTAGGACTAGCTATCATGATCAAAATCATCTCCTCTTCATCTATATAGATACTCATTTAATTTTTTCTATTTGAATCTATTTTTTATTTTTTATTACAAGTGATTTATTATTGCTAAATTAGGGTTGACTATTTGCCCCTATAATATAGACAATCTGAAAATAAAAACATCACTCAAATATTGCTCCACCCATCAGAGCTTAAATTTGACGGCCGACCTTGCCTGTCAACAATTTTTTTAATGACAGTTATCTATTCAAAGGTGCCCTTAAAACATTATGATATACCTTCGTGAAAGTAAAATTATATATAAATCAAATATATATATCATTATAATTCTATATAAATTTTGATAGTCTATCCAAAATCTCTCCTTTCATGTGATACAATCTTCTTAAAATTTTGATTGTATTTTATGACAAAAATCTCTAAATATGATCATACAGCCATCAAATTTAAGCCCTGCCATTCATGAATTGCATGCACTTTGACCAATTCCAATTCCCCCATAGCTTTCTTTCCATTTTTAAAAAAATTGCTCCTTACAAATAGACAATTTGGGCCCACTAAATAGCATAGCAACAAATATATTTAACTATCTATCACACCAATTTAAAATCTCAAAACAATATATAAAAGGGGTTGTGTTTTGAATGGTTCAAATTCTAAACACATATATCTTGACTTGACTCATCCCTCCCCTTATGTCTTGCCACCAAATCAGTTACACAAATTAGAAGGAATCTACTAAATTTTTTGCTTGCTTAATGTCCAAGACTAAGCATGGATTTAATTTATTTTTCTTATAAAATTTGTTTTTGATATGATTACTATTCTAATATTTTTTTATATTGCTATGACTTTGTACAATGAGAGTCATCCTTGATTTTTTTATTGCATTGTTTTTTGGGGTTCATTGACTCTTTTTATTATATTTATAAAGCACATACATTCTTTGTTAGTTTATAGTGTGTGTTTATGACGAGCACCATTCATAAATTTGTTAGGGAATTGCAATTATTATTATTTTTTAAATCTTCATAAATATATGTTAAAAAATGGAAAGAGAAACAAAAATGTCACTACGTGCAAATGTCTAGGTGAATACAAATTATATTAGACGTCTTTTCCACCTTTATTCTTTTTGCATATAATGAATATGGTGCAGGATAAAATAAGTTAAGAAAATTGGCTTGGATCATCATGATTTGAGGTATGTGTTGTGAGGGAAAGGCATAGTTTTATGTAAAAGTAAATAAAAATAAAAAGAGCAAGGTCTTTTTTCAATAGGAAATGTGACAGTGTAGTATAAATATTTTACATGAATATAATCATCAATAAGTTTTTGGACATAGATTAAATATTTGAGTTATTAAAAGATATATAAAATGGTTATGGAAAGATATATAAAATGATTATGGGTTCTAAATTTGATTTGTCCATTGTATACTGCAGGATTAGCATCTACAATCTAGAGGTTATTATAAGGGGGTTACCCTATGTTTAGAGCTACCTCTTGGTGTTGGCTCAAGGTATCTGGACTACTACTTCCTCTAGTTAAATTTTTAAAAATAGAATCATCTAGATGAAATGCCAAGAAAGAGTAATCATTTCATCACCTCGGTGTCCAATTGTTCACATGACATGAGTAAAACAAAGGAAGATCCTCCAATCATTAATTCTAATTTTGTGGAAGGCTAGTAAGGATGGAATACAAAGGGATTTGTCTTGTATGAGTCTATGGGAGTGGTGTCACAATGATGATGATTATTGGTATGATAATCAAGTGAGACTTTATAACAAAGACACAAGGGGTAGTTGTTTTGTTGTTTGGCGGTTTTTCTTGATTGGTGGTGCCCTAGTCAAGTCTCTTGGGTGAGTAGAGAAAAGTGGACAACCTATGGGACATGATGGCTTTGAATTTTGGTAGTATTAGTAGTGGAAATCGCATGAGGGCAAGAAAAAAGAAGCAATTAATAAATTTATGGAAGGGTTGTAGGGTTGATGTTCTGAAAATATCAAATAATTCTATAGAATACATCTCAAGGGAGATTCCCAACCCTACTCTCCAAATTTGGGTGCTTTAAATTTGAGGGCTAGAAAGTTAGATAAATGGTAAACCATGTGTGTGTATCTATGAGGCCATGACCGACTTTCCATTGAACTATATGTAGTATTTCAAGTGGAATAATGTTTTTGATGTTGCATAGTCTCTAAATTTTTTTCATGTTCATGTTCTCGATGGTCATGAGAATTATTCTTCTACATGAAGATATTGACAAAGTCACCGACTAGGTAGAGATAAATCTCCATAGCTGCTAGGAGCACTTCAACACCATCAAATAAGGTTAAGGTAAACTAAACCATGACCTATAAGAAATTGGTGTGGTTATGAATGTAAAACTTTCCCAAGTAGCTATAGTATTTAAAAATGTCACATATTGTAATGAGTCTTTAAATCAGCTAGATTTGGGAGAAGTTAGTAATTAATATGGTTTTGAGGGACCAATGTAATTTTCCTCTCCTACCTCTTTTCCATTAGCATTCATAAACTATAAGGGATGGGCTATTGTAATTTTCCCCTACCCTAGAAGACTATGAACCATATTTCTAGTATTTAAATAAATGATTTCTTTTGGATAATAAAGTTTGAAATGGGTAATCTATTTTCCTTGTTTGATCTAGTGAACCTTTTTGTTACCATAATATTCACTTAAATTCTTTTTGGTGCAACCCCTAGGTGCCTAATCAAAATTATATAGCAAAAAAAGGAATTAGATTCAACTTCTAGTTAATTAAAATTGTAGTTTTTAAAAGTGTATACTTTACATTATAACAATAAACTGTATACTTAGAGGCAACAATTATATTCACCATCTAAAATGGAAAAGAAGGCAAAGCTAGGGAGGAAGCAGAGGGGGGGAGGAAATTTGAACTCCTCTGTAGGAAATGGCGAAGTAGGCTCAGATGTAGATGATGATATAGATGGTCATTTGCTCATGCCCTTGCATCTTGGGAGTTTGGCACATTCAGATGCTCGGTTTTTTTTGCATCCTAGGTGTTTGGGTCTATGCACTAGCAAGAGGGTTTATCTTTTGGTTTTCCTATGCCTTGTTCAACCTTGTAGCGATGTGTGCGTATCTTTTGTTGTAGCTTTGTTGTGTGTTGTCCTTTTGTGGGCTCTATCTTCTAAGGTGAAATGCCCTCTTTCTTTCATTGTGGTTGTCTCTTTCTTGTGAGTTCTGGTGTAGGGGAGTTTGTGTGTTGGTTTTTGAAGGGGAAGACCCTTGTCCTAGTTCATGGTTGTAGGGTTTATGCCCTTGAGCCTTGAAGGCTTTGTGGATTTTTCCTCTGCATGAGTGTAGTTGTGTTGTGTGCTATTGCAAAGGAGTCATTTTCTCTAGCTCTTATGTGGATTGTTTTCCATGGAACATTGTTCTTGATGAAACCTTGTTCTTGTTGATGGGATCTATGGAGATCTCTTTTATAGTGCATGTGTTGGAGGCTGTAAGTTGGTTTCTTTGGCTTGGTTTGTGGTTTTCTATGAATGTAATGGATTTGGGTATCATGGTTTGTGAGGCCATATTTTAAACCCTTAGCTTTATGGTCCATAACATCATATTTAGTAGCCAAAGTATGATATATGGTCCTTGGAACATTCTCATCAATAACATCCCACAGATCTTGATCTATCAATAGACCCTCCATCTTTAGCTTCCACATTTCAAAATTATTTCCAAAAAATTTATCCACCTCTATTCTCCCTGATGCACTTGCCATCTAAAAATTTCCTGCAACAAGATCACAAAATATCTTTTGCGCAAGCTCATACTCAAATTTGGATTAGTTTAAAAAACCCAACAACCCACAACTGAAGCCAAAGGTGATTAGGCTTTGATACCACTTGTAAGGAAGCTAAGGTAGTGGAACAACTTCCTACACTAATCTTGAGAGGAGGAAAATATAAAAATTTACAGATATTTACAATAGTTATATAAACTTAAACACAAATAAACATAAATATCATGCATACTGCAACACAATGATTTACGTGGGGAAAATCCTTTTGGGAGAAAAACCCCACACTCTAAAATCCACCCAATATATTATTAAAAAATTAGGAAGATTACAATATACTTGCAAAGCAAGCTTCTCACAAAAGTATCACCAACCGGAGATCCAGAGGCAATACGACCACTATCAAACTCTTAGAATGCATCATCATACATAGTCGTAATACAATGCCCTCATAAAATAGGTTTGCCTTCTAGGGAAAGTCAAGCCTAAAAAATATCTATTGTCAGATTTGAGACCTAATGATGAATGTTCTAGATTTAGAATAATAAAATATACATAAAATTTAGCTTTCGAGGGCACTGCCCCCGAGCCCCTGCAGGGGCGTGTGGCCCCCGAATCCCCAATCGAGGGGATGATCCCCCCAACCCCTTGTGGGAGTATCCCATGCCCCCCTGATGCCCTCTACACTTACCTATCAATAGTACCTTATGTAATTGCAAGGTCACGACACATTTTCCCAACACAAAACACCTATCATATTTGAAGAGAAAAAATAATGATTATGCTCATGCAACCTTCAGAAGATAATTGATCCACACAAGTATCTGATATTCCTTCTGTATTTATTTGAATAAAATGTTCACAAGGTACAAATGAATGCTTATAAAAGTAAAAGTACAAACCATATATGATGATTTGATTTGATTATGAGAAGTATCCTAATCATATGCAATAAGATAACTTGACATATAAATAATCCAATCTAATAATAAAAAAACATTACTAAGTTTAGCTTAAGTGAATAAAGTAAAAGAGGCCTAATAACTAATCAATGATTAGTTAATCATTAGGTGATTACTTATTTACTCAAACACCCCCCCTTAATATCAACTTAGGGTGAAGCTAAAAACCTGATGAATAAATATAATAATGGATGTATGGATAGGTCTTGACTACAAGGCCTAATGAGGTACCTATTGATGCCAAAAATTGGCAAGGTAACAACTCTTTGAGGGAAACTCAGTTTATGGGGGACTTATTGCGCTAAACTGAGTGACCTCCAAATTTTTAAAGAAGTTGGCTTCTTATGTAATTGGTTTTTGGAATGGGAAAATGAAGAAAATATAAAAATAAAGAATCTAACTAAGGCGATGCGCTAGAATTTAGATAAAAGGCACAATAAACCTATCTTTTGGATATGATCTAAGGGCCCGCTTAGCAAGTTACCATGTCCTAGAATAACAAAAATTAAGGATTGCAGCATGAACAACTCATTTAATGACATGAAATAATTATCACACCCATTTATTGAAAATAAGAGTCAAAAGATATGATCCACTTTTTCTTTGGTCGGAGATTGATAGTTTCTGGGGAGAAAAAGGGAACCTACAATAGTTCAGTTTGTGAATCGGTGGAAGGGCTCATTAGTTGTTGCGGTGATGGGGTGGCCATAATCGAGTCCATTTGCTAGGCATATTGGGTCAGACTCGAGGTAGTAGAGGAAATAGGGGTGTCAATGGCGGTTGAGCTTTTAGAAAGAGAGGCGAGGAGATATTGAGCAATGACGGTTCGTGGAGGCGTTAAGATAGATGGCCCAGTTTGGGCGAATTGGGAGAAACCTCCCACTAACATAGTAGTAAGGGTAGAGAAGGTAGGGTTGACACTTGTTGTAAGGGGTGCTGCGAAAATGGAAGAGGATACCAAAGATTGGGAAGTAAGAAAAGAAAAAGCGAATATTACCTATTGACCAGATGATGGCGGTGGTTCGCTCATTGTTGGCTCCTTACTTACTTCAAGCTCTTGGCTAACTACGAGCACTTGGCTTGCAACAACTTCTTGTGATCCTTCTCCTAGAATAGCTTCCGTGCACTATCATTTAGCGGGTGGGGTGTCTCCCACTTCTATTGTCTTTGGCTATTGTTGTTTGGGCACTCTTGTTGTTTTCAAGGCCCAGGTGAGTGTCTATGAGGCCCTTGATAAATTTAGTTGCACATTTGAAGTGACATAAGTCTGCAGCCCTGTGGACTTCTTCTTTTTCTAGGTAGAGGATGCTAATTTCTCAGCTTCCTCTTCCGCCTACTCTTCTCCTTCATCAGGGTCATTGCCTCCACTAGCGCTTGAGTCAGAAACAAGGTGCTCATCATCCCAAAGCTTGTCAAACTCTTCATAATTCGGCATGCTTTCATACGGTGCATCAAGTTGTTTTGTCTCTTGGCGATATATCCATAAGGCTCTAATCCTTTCAATAGTCCATTCTTCTTCATTCCTCAGCTTATTGTACAAAGCTTTTCCCATTTTTTAGTTCTCTTCATAATCCGTCTCAATGAAATAGAACCTATTCCATGGCGGCCTGCTGTCTTCTGTGGGAATATGAATTAGGTCGACCAACAATTCATCTTCATCCTCTAGCAGGTTGCACCTCCTCTTTGAGTAAGGCCAAGGGTTGTGAGTTACCTTGAGATGTTCATATGGAAAATTATTGAAAGGGTTGTAATCCCATATGTTGCAGATCATTACCAACCCTAAATGAGCTAGCTTATCCTGCAACAACAGGTGTGTCTATTTATTTTTCATGGCCACTTTTTTAAAACTTTGCAAATAGATGAAGAATCCATTTCTCTTGGCCTTATTTCCGCTGTAGAAGGTAAAATCAACAATGCATGCTTTCCAAAAAAATTCAAGAGCCAACACTCAATTTGTAACACACGTCAGGAGGCAGAATGGTTCCTTAGTGAAGCCTCACATTTAGATGAATGTAAAATCTGCTCCAAAAAACCAGTCACATTTGGGGATGAAATTCTGCATATACTCTGCCTGCATCAAGGTGATCTGATTAATACCCTCCTCTCCTTGCAAATCTTGCAAAATCAGAGTCAAGAAATAATATGAAAATGCATAATAATCAAAAGTGGAAGAGAGTAGAGGAGTCCAGGTAGAAACTAGCTTTCTCCTGCTCCTTTTGTCAAAGATAGACAAATTTACCCATTTATCAAAGAAATCAGGATTCTGGTGCAAAAACATATGGGCAAGATAGGAGGGAAATATGAACTTTCGTTTAGCTTGATATTTGTTAATTTTCTCTATCATTGTCTTTGAGAGGTATTTTGGTTAATCATACTAGAAGTAAGATTGTTGTCTGTGGAATTGGAAAGCCAGACCCAATTAAAAAGTGTGCACATCTTGGTCCGTGTCTAGATTGAGAACAAATGCCATCATTGAAAAAACATCTTGTAGGTCTTCCTTGAAAGCGTTGTGCTATGCCAGAATTCTTGGTGGCTTCCCCTGTTCTGCTTCAATCCTTTATGTTTCTTCGTTGTAAAACTCCAAAGCCTTATTCTTGGTGCTCCATATGTGATCCCCTTGCTTAGGAGTAAATGCCTCCACCTTCATCCCTCTTTGTCTAGGATCTGGAATGCATAGCATATTCTAGATGGCACTCAGGGTGATGTTGATTATCAGAGTTCAACCCTCAATAGTTTTGGTATTTGGGTTGAAATTCTTAATAGACGCATCGATCAATTATGGGAAATAGTGCACAGATGGGACCATACATTGAGGAAGCCAACCGAACCATACTTTTTCTATCGTCGACATTATCTTTGGCACCTTCATTCTCTCGCAGGCCGCTTCTCTCAACCCTTTAGGGTTCTTTGCCAGAAAGGGATCATGAACATTATCCTAGTCCTCCTGAATTAAGTTTTGGTCTCTGTAGTTTTTGGGTTTGTCTAGCTCCTTTGTGTTTTCCCACTTTGGCTTGTCAGGAATATCAGTGTAGCATAAGAAATATTCCCAAAGGCATTGACGGCTGGTGCTCCTCACATAACTTTAGATAAGCTTTTTGTTGCCCCTCCTTGTAATTCCTAGCTTGAACTTTCTGCCATTTTTGATTTGTGGGAAGCTTTTTCTTTAGCTTGAGTTTTTTTGCAATTTCACCTCGGCTCTAGCTGTGCACTAGAAATTGCTTTCTGGTTTGAGTAGTGTTCTTGGAAAAAAAACTTTTAAGTGCTTTAAAACTTTTACATGTAATACCTTGCGATCTTTTCTCAAGGTGGTAAATGAGAGTTACCTTTTTTGCATTTAATTCAGCATGTACTGCCAACCCCTTGGCCTGTGTGAGATGAATCACTTACCATTTTGATATGACAAGAATTCATAATTACAATTAGCAACTGTATTGTACAGCTCAATTTTCTTGGAATTTGAGTTGATGCCTTGCCTAGCAGCTTAAGCATTTGTATGCGTTGACAATTAATATCCCAAAAGGAATGATTAAGCCAAATATGCAATCGGCATTTGAAAATATATGAGCCTTGCCTCAGAATAAGAAAACACCTGGAGAATGACACCTCAATCCTTGGCTGTGCATAACACTGTCAATTGTTGCCACCAGCTTAGGCTAATTAATTAGCCCTTATTAGTTTTGCACACAACAAACCGTACTTAGCAAACACAATTGGGTGGGAAATTCAAGCAAGCCTGGGTTGGTATAGCTTTCAAGTTCATACTCGACTAATATCACATTTATGGTAAGCAGATTACCACGCATTTTCTCGCTTTTTCTATAAATAGGCACCTTAGCAGTGGCAAAATCACACTTAGTGATTTGAGGAGAATTGGTATTAGGTAATTGGTTTAGCAATTTAGCATTAGTAGTTCCATAGCGTTCTCATAGGCTAGACTTAGGCACCTTGCAGAGGTAGTTCAAAGGTATTTGTAGAGAATCCGACAATATGAACACCCCAATTAGGCTAGTGTCGTATAAGTCATAGACTGATTTCTTAGGTGAGATTTCTACTAGGCGGTTAAAAAGGATGACAAAGAACAAGCACTTGTTGTCAATCATAGCCATAAAATGGGTCTTGGGATGTGACTGCCTTGAGTATGAGGACATATATAGAGTTAACACTGACATATGCTCGCATTTTGTCGCCTCCATGTTGGATATAGGAGTTCCTAAGCCGTTGATTTTGCGTCTGGTAAAGGAAGTTTTCCCTAAGAAGTACCTGAATGGCCTCAAGGAGGTCATTGCAAATGATGCACATGGTGGGGGAATTCTGATTGCGAGCAACCTTCATAGGTTCATAGAAGAGGATGTGGTCGTGTCGTGGCTGCCATTTTTGAGTGGCTTTCACCTCTAGTTGTAAGATGAGCACCATCAGAGGGTCACTCAAGCCTGCCACTTCCTGTTCTGTATCTACAATGTGGTACCATTCTATGGCATCAACTAATACATGGACATTAGGAACCTGGTGTTCCCTCCAATTCCCTTTGCTCCTGTTGATGATGTTGTTGCTGCTGATAATGCCCCTCCTTGTGGATGAGGATATTGTGGACGTTGTTGTTGATGTGTCTGTTGTTGCTTCCCATGCCGTGGACTGAAGACGTCCATGTTTTTCTTTTTTCTTTCTAAAAATCTCATAGTAATTAGTCTATTTTTTGTATACATGCCTAAAAAATTCTTTTCGTAGAATATATGAAAGAAGTAGAATAGAATTATATACTTTTAGAAACGTGGCCTTTGAGCCATTTTGACAATGTAAATAACAAAGTATATATATAATGAAAATATATCTTTATATAACCATCTTGTTGTCTGCTCTTGGGTTCTACAACTGGGTCATCTTTTCCTTTTCAACATGTATGCATGTGGGTGTTTAATTTTTCTGTTATTTTCATCTATGAGTTTATTTCCCTTACTCTCTACAATAATGGGTCACTTGTTCTTTTCCACCTCGAACCATAGAATAAATAAAAAGACCAACTAACAAACAAAAAGGAAAGAAAGGAAAAACATTATAAACATATTTACATGAGTATGGTAAGCAAGCTTAATTGAATATTTTCAAGTGAATTTCATTGACCGACATCCCCAATGCTTCTTTTTCCATAGTTTCTAACTCATATGCATTGTGTTCTTTGCATTGAATTATCCTGAACGGGCCTTCCCAAAGGCTGTCAAACTTTTCATGCTGACCCGGCTTCGCAACCCTTTTATTAAATTTTAGCACTAAGTCTCCACACTTTAGACCTTGATTGGACACTTTCTTGTCAAACCACCTTTTAACCACTTGTTGGCAGTTAGTCATGGTTGTTAGGGACTTTTCCCTTTTTTCTTATACTTCTAGCAACTCGGCTAACCGCACCTCCATTGTGCCATTTTGTTCCACCTCGAGAGACTTCAGTAATTGCAGCACTAGAATCTCCATAGAGATAGGCAATAATGCCTCTTTTCCATAAACTAGCTCATATGATGAAGTCTTGAGGAATTTCTTTGGAGGCATGTGGTCCGCCCAGAGTGTCGCTCGAAGGTTTTTATACCACTCCCTTTGATATTTTGACCCAATTCTTTTGAGGAGTCATACCATATTCTTTTTTGTTGACTCAGCTAAGTTGTTCCCCTGTGGGTAGTAATTTGATGATGTTTTAAGGAATATGCCATACATGTGTAAGTCCGAATTGACTCGCCTTGGAGCCTAGGAAAGTTTTGGCATTGTCGGAGATGATAGTTTTGGGCAGGCTAAATTTTGTTACCAATTCCTCTAGGAAATCCACTATCTCTGCCTATGTCGCATTCTTTAGTGGCATGGCCTCGGTCCATCTCATGAAGTAATTTGTGGTCATTAAGATCCATTTATGTCCTAAGCTAGAGGTTGGGTTGATCATTCCGATGAAGTCCCAACCCCATTGCATGAATGGATCATCAACCACTATCGGATTGAGAGGCATTTCAAAATTCTTTCTTCTTCTAGTGAAGAACTAGCATTCCTTACAAGCCTTTACCGAGGAGTAGGAATTATGAAATAACATTGGCCAAAAGTACCCCGTGCACATGATTTTGATGGTGGTGGTTTTTGCAGAGAAATGTCCGCCTGCGAGACTATTGTGGTAAGTGTTGAGGATCCTTTTTACTTGTTCTGTAGTAACACATTGCAATAGAACGTCATTAAAATTTCTTTTGAACAAGATCCCTTCAATGAGCATGAATCTGTTGTTTTGTAGTTGGTAGAATCTCCTCTTCTGAGAAGGAAGGTCTAACGGATATTTTCCTGTGTGCATAAAACTTACTCTGTCTACCATCCAACAACCTTCGGACTCCGACTCATTCATTAAGACTAGTTCTGACTGCTCTTCTTTGGTGTCCATTTCCTCATCGTGTGCAAGATACTCGCACAATCCTCTTCCCCGAACAGTCTTTGTAGGCTTAACCTCAATGTCATGCTTGAGGATCTTGGTGATCCAATTGGATCTTTTCTCGGTGGTTTCTCCTTCCATGATGTATTCATGCACACTAGAATGCATGACAATCACCTTATCGCAAGAGATTAGGTGTCAAAACTTCTTGAGTCCCTTAACTATTGTAAACGCTTGCCTCTCTACAAAGTTGTAGTTTTTTTCATATTCCTTCAGGGTTCAGGAGTGAAATGCTATCGAATTTTGTCCCTTGCCCTCATCATCTTTATGAGTTAAGATAAAATGCTTGACTTGCTACTGAATACATACATTATGAAGTCCTTTGATAAGTCTAGGGGTTGGACTTCAAGAGTAGGGAGCGGGGTGCTAGGGACTTTGACTTCCTGCCTCCTCCCCACGTCCACTAAAATGCTCTTGATCCCTTCTCAACACTGCAAGTATCAGCCCATTATTCCTACAAAATCATAAATAAATTTGCTAACAAAACTCACCTTTCCCAAGAAGGACTGGATGCCTTTCTTGTTGACCGGAAGGGGAATCTCTTTGATTGGTTTCACCCACTCGGGATCAATTGAAATTCCTTCTTTGGACACTAAGTGCCCTAGTAGTTTTCCTTGCAGGACTCCGAAGACACATTTTTTTGGGTTTAGGGATATCCCAAACTCCCGTCATTTCTTGAAAACCATCTTAAGATGATCAAAGTGATCATCCTTGGACTTAGAGAACACCGTCAAATCATCCAAATAGATTAGGATAATCTTGTTGATTAGTTCGCTGAAAGCGATATCCATTGCTCGTTGGAAGGTGGCTCCTAGATTTGAGAGGCCAAATGGCATCTTAGCGTATGCGAATGTTCCCCACTTGGTAGTGAACATTTTCTTATGTTGATCCTCCTCTTTGACATAGATCTGATTGTAACTAGAGAATCCATCTAACAAGGAAAACATCTTTGATCCTACCATTGTCTATAGGATTAACTCCATTGAAGGTAGTGGGTAATGATCCTTCAGGGATGTTCTTTTTAGGTCCTGAAATTCTACACATAGATGGATATCTCCATTCTTTTTTTGGACCAGGACCAAATTGGATACCCACGTGTTATGCTTAATTGAGAAGACAACCCGTGACTGGATTAGCTTCGTTAATTCTTGCACCATTAGCACTTCAATCTTGGGGTTGAATGGCCTCTGTTTTTGGTGGACTAGTTTTGCACCTTTCGCCAGCTCTATTGTATGTTGGATGATATTTGGATCATATCCTTTGAGATCATCATATGACCAGGCCACCACTCCTTCATACTTTTCACAAAAGTCGATGAGCCTTTCTTTATCATGATGCAGGACATCCTTTCTAACTTTGAGCTTTCTTCCATCTCTGACCTGAAGATCCGCATAGTCACTTTTGTCTGCTACAAATTTCCTCTTATTGTTCCTCGCATCATCACAATTGAAAAGGTTTTCGAGAGTGACCAATCCCTTTGGAAGCTTGTTGGATCTCAGTTGAATGATTTGTCCTTCATAAGCTTCAACAATCTTCGATTGGAGATGATCAACAAATTCTCCTGATTGCTTGATGAATGAGGTAATGTGTTCATCACTGTCAAACACTTGCCAACTTTGGTCATTGTCTGGAATGGCTAGTCAGACTATCACTCATACCAAGTGTTTGTTGTGAATGAGGTCGGAGGTAGGATCAAACTGGGATCTGATTGCTTCCATGCGGTCCACATTTGTATTTTATTCTCAGGGCACCGTCTGAATGTTGAAGGCTTGAAATTTTTCAATCAGGTCCTAAACACGGTGTCTATAGGATCGCATTTGGACATTCTTGGCCACAGAAATTTCGTGGACTTGATTGACCAGTAGTTCAGAGTCTCTAAACACCATTAATTGCTTTATGCCCATCCATTCTACAAGGCTTAAACCTTGCACCAATCCTTCATATTCAGCTTTATTGCTTGAGCAAGTGAACTAGAAGCATAACGACTTTAGTGTCTTTTCATTGTGTGGGGATACTAAACATATCTCGGCCCCTACGTCAACCTTACATCTTGCTCCATCGAAGTGCAATGTCCACAGTTTTGAGGCTTGACCGCTCTCAGATTCTTTCATGACCTTTGGGAGCAATTGATCGTCCTCGTAGATGACATAGGTGCCCAACCCAGTAGCATGGTAATTTCTGAAAGGATCAACATCTATATCTTCACTCAAGAGAGCATCTTCTTGATCGGTGTGATCTTCGATCACCTTTTCATCTTCTAGTAGCTCAACATGATGCATATCTTGCTTGGTGACGGAGGTATGCATAGCTTCAAAGTTGATCATGGCTTCATCGGCCACATGTTTGGAATGCATAGCCTCAGAAACTATCTTCATTTTCACACCATGCTTGGTCCTAAGAATCATGTGCGACCAATCCATGGATAGGTATCCACCTACCTTTGAAGTGAATTCTTGAGATAGACAAAGGTCGAACATGGGAGGAACATCTATGATCATAGTGTCTTGTGGAACTGTGATGCTAGGGTAGGAAAATAAAGTCAAGGGGAGTTCTTTGATGACACCTACAGTTTCAACTTTGTTTCTGTCTAGCTGCATAACTCCTCTTTTTAAAGGTTTACGGCTGAGCCCTAAAGCTTTAGCTATCTGTTTCGACATAACTGTGGTGCTGGCACCAAAGTCAATCATGGCATTGTGCAATAACTTCTCTCCCACAATAAGTGTTAGGAAGAAGGGTTTCAACTTTGGCTTGTCCTTTACCTTAGTAGGATCCTCCACTGTGCTATTCATGAGAACTTTGGCAGGATGTGATTGATCAACAACCTTCTCCTTGAGCGACCACTCCATTGGCTTTATGCTTGCGTCTTCCTGGAGAGCCTTCTATAGTTGCGTCTTCCGTTTCAAAATGGATAGAATATCCTATAGAGACACATTGGTGGATGATTTTTTCAATTTTTCCACCACATTGAAGGGTGGTGAATTTAGAGGTTTATGCTCCTTTTCTCCTGTTATAACAACTTCCCTTCGTGGCTAACATTGTGGCACCATGACAGAGGTAATAGGAATTTGGTCAGAAGCATTGATAGGTTGCAGATTGGCTAGTTGCGGGACAACTGGTTTGTCCATAATTCTCCTCTTTGAGCGAGTGTTGTAATTGGATTGTACTTGCGATGTTTTAGATGTGGATGCATCATTGGAAAACACCGCTTCTTCCTCCTCCATCCATGAGAAGAGTACGTGATTGGGAGTGATGTCCACTTCTTGCTCCAGTGACATCCCCTACATTTGTACAATGAGCACCACGTTATTCATCTACGAAGAGGTGTACACATAGCTTCTAGAATTTGACATTGCACCTTGGCTGCGTTGCTCCGCCACCTTTTGTTGTAGGTTGTCGTGTAGGAAATTTCAGGGCATATGTGAATCACCACAAGGGAAACACCAGGGGTTGGTGTCATCCACTAATTTTTTTTGCCTCATAGTCAACTCTCTGCTCAAGCTTAGGTTGGCACCTTGCAACAGAGTGGGTATCGACACTATCTAATTTATTGTTTACACCTACGGATTTATGCAGGCGCGTCCTTGGAACTGGTTTTATTGGTAAGAAGGCCTTTCACCTTGGTAATTTTGATAAGTCAACTTCGGAGGCATGACTTGGTTGTGCTTGATGACAGTTATTTCCTTAACAATAGTCTGCAACATTTCCTTGAACTCCCTCATCTCCTCCTTCGGAGAGCCGAATGTAGAGGCGACGTTATGTGGCATGCTCATATATGTGTACATAGATTGAAGAGGATCCTCTGCACTAGTAGAAGGCATCTCTTGAGCAGGAACCAATATTTTTGGAAATATGGGAATGATGGGCCAAGGTGGCAACTTCCCGACATCTATCAAATTGTTCTTCGCCTTAACAGTGGTGTTGTAGGCATTCGGTAGCGTGGTCTTGCCTAAAGACTGGATTATCATTGACATGTCGGGGTTGATAGACTTTAAGTAGAACATGAATGCTAAATCAGGCAGCGGGTGGATATCAACTTGGATTCTCTGCCAACTTGTATGGGACTGGGCATTGAAGTCAGCCATGGCTTTGTGTGGAGCCCGTTTTATGACCGACAGCTGATAGTATAGCAAGGATTGGTCTCCAACGTTCAAAAATCTCTAATAGAAAGGATCTCCAAGATCATCCTAGGTACTAATAGTGTTCGGTTGCAGCGTCTGATACCAATCTAGTGCTTTTCCTCTGAAAGAAGCGGCGAGCAACCTTAGTGCTATATTTTGGTCTGTAACATCATGTACCAGGCATACATCTACAACATCTTGCAGATGTTCGATTTGTGGTCTTGAGCCATCTCCAGTAAATTTAGGTACATCTTTTAGGGAAAAGACCGGGATAGCG
>VDFB02155982.1:0-19922 GCA_007258455.2 Sequoia sempervirens | reverse complement strand
CTATTATTCTTTGGTAGATTTTTTCCAAGAATCCATAGCTTGTTCAAAAGCACCTGTTTGAGGTTTTTACTTTTTAGCCATAGCATGAAGGCGTTGAACTGTTTGATAAAATGCTTTGGTAGACATGTATGAAAAATGTGGTAGCATAGAAAAGGTAGTGAACTATTTGAAAAATGCTTCAAAAAAATGTGGTCTCATGGTGATGGAATGCCATAAAGAATGCCATGACAAAGAAAAATTACATTTGTCATCGCATTCCATCACCATGACCATTTATTTGAGGCATTTTTTCTGAAATAGTTCACTGCCTTGTCTATGATATTGCTTACTATTATGCTTTGATAGATTTTTTCCAAGCATCCATTGCTTGTTTGAGAGCACCTATTTTAGGCTTTTAGCCATAGTAGTAAGGTAGTGAACTGTTTGATAAAATGCTTTGGTAGACATGTATAAAAAATGTGGTAGCATAGACAACTATCACCATATGATATTTATGCAATTGTAGTATGTTTTGTGCAATGTAATCAGCGATATGAATATAACCAACAAAAATCTATTTTCTATAATTCATGGATTGAACTTTGTATTTTATTTGCTCTCACTTTTGTATGCTGCTGGAAATGCCATTATTTTTTAAAAAAGTAGTATGTGCTATGTGTGATACTATCAAAAATGTAATTATATACCACTACTCTTTCTTTTTACATAATCTAACACATTTCAAACTTTTCATAGGTTGCTCGACACATCGAAGGCAACAAAGGCAAGACTAGAAAAGCACGGGCAACACAAACTTGGCTCTGGTGGTTATATGAAATTAGTTGCAAGAATTTTAAGTATCAATAAATGAAATATTGCATCCAAATTATAATAAATTGAATTTTTTTTTGGTTTTATCACACCATAGAAGCAAAATTTATGATCTTTTGCAAAAATGTAGGGCTCTGAATTCAATAGAGTTCCCATAGAAGAGGACCAAGATTTCCTTCCAAAGAAGGCTATGGAGCCTGGTCAATGCCTAAGAGTTCTGACTAGGCAAAGACAATCTTCCCATTGCATCTGACATGGAGGTAAATAAACTCAATATAGTTTATTTAAAATTGAATACTTGTGAAATCTATTCAATATTAATTTCCACCATAAAGTAATTACATGCCTATTTTTTAAAAAAATTCAAGCAATGATAATACTACACATGACATTGGAATGCAGCCTGGTGAGGGTGGAGTAGAATGTGCAGATGAAGGTCATTGTGTGCATCCCGGTACTTTAGAGAATGTAGAGCGTGATCAACATGTTGAGCATGATCAGGCTAGAGAAGATCAGGAATATGATGTGGCCCATCAGTAAAGAGGGCCACTCTAAAGTTCTTTTAAACATATTTAATTGCAATTGTTGTATTAATTAATGTAACCTTTTGTGTTTCAACTTTAGAGCATGTAGAGCGTGATCAACATGTTGAGCATGATCAGGCTAGAGAAGATCGAGGAACATGATGTGGCCCCATCAGGTAAAGAGGACCACCCTCATGTTCTCTTAAACATATTTAATTTCAATTGGTGTATTAATTAATGTAACCTTTTGTGTTTCAACTGCAGATCAGGATTTAGAGGTGTTCAACATGTTGAGCATGAGTCTATAACAAAAGTTCAGGAACATGATGTGGACCCATCAGGTAAAGAGAACCACTCTAATGTTCTTTTAATTAATGAAATAATTGTAACAATAATAATAAAACATATCAGTTTAACATTTCTTTCTTATTGCAGCAGATCCCCCTTGCAGCGGTGTCCACGTCATGAGCGACAACTAGGCATACATTAAGATCTGAGCAGAGGGAAGAACAACTAAAGGGGATAGATGATTTAGAAAATGATACTCCACTTCAGCTTTATGTAGCTTTCAAAAAGAAACAAAAAAAAAGTGATTGTAATCATATCATTACAACCATATTTTTGATAATATGTAAAAACTGAAAGAATGAATATTATATGTTAATGAATGAATGTGAATATGTTAATTAATGAATGTTATATGTTAATGAATGAATGTTATATGTTATTAATGGATGAATGAATGATTAATGTTATATGATTGGGTATGGGGAATTGAGAGTGATGTGAGGGGGGGGGGAGGGGCCAAATGAGCTTCCACCGTCACGTGGTTGTCCCTGTTAAGTAGAGAATATTAAACTATTCTTGAAACAAAGAGAAGCTCAATAAGGTAATGCACTTTTCAATATAAGAAATGCATTGTTTGAAGCCTCAAACCAATATGCAGTCTGTATGTATGATCAGTTGTCAGTCTCCACAATGGTACATTTCCATGAATATTTTTTATAAAAAAAAAATTGATGCTTCATCGCAATTTCGATGACAACTACCAACGAATCAATAGAAAGGTTTGACGAAGTTTCTATAGCTGCGATGAAGGTTTAGTCGTAACTCCTTTCCCATTTCATCTCAATTTCGATGAACTTTCGACATAGTTTCCACGTTACTCCTTGCCCATTTCATCACAATTTTGATGAACTTTTGGCATTGTTTCCACGTTACTCCTTGCCCATTTCATCGCACTTTTGACAAAATTTTGGTGTTCTTCTGACACTACTCCTTGCTATGTTTGTCACAAAGTCAAAAAACTCTTGGTGTTTTTTTGACGCTACTACTTTCCTATTTCGTCACATGTTCGATGAAATTTTGATGTTGTTTCGAGACTACTCCTTGCCCATTTCGTCGAAATGGTGATGAAAGTCTGGTGTTGTTTCGACGCTACTCCTTGCCCATTTCGTCGAACCGGTGATGAACTTCCAGTGTAATTCATCGGTGGATACATGAAGTGTTCGTTGATATGCCGACGAAAGTATGAGCCATTTCACGATGCCGACGACCAATGATTCTTCGTTGTTATTTCGATGTTTAATTCGTTGTTGACCTTTTGATGAAAAATAGCGACACAAATATTCTTTCCATTTCGTCGCTCTTCCGACAAAGATTTGTTGAACGACCAACGAACGGCCATCAGAAAATGGTGTCAAATTTAGTAGTGAAAGGAGATGGGTCAATCACTTTCTCTTTTTCTTTATACACTTGTTTAAGTCATGGAGGCATAATGGGGTTGGTTTCAACATCTCTTAGTCATTTAGACAAAGATGGTGAAGTTTTGTTTGGTGGTTGCATTAGAGGTTGTAATTTTTGTTCAAGTTGAAGCATTGTCTCATCTAGGATAGGAATATTAGGAGTGGACGGGGACATGTTATGAAGAGACAATTTGGCTATCTTTTTGGCTTTGAGGTTTTTGATATGGAATGAAAATTAAATCCTTGTGAGGGGTAATGGTTTCCATTGGTTTAGGCCAGAAGGATTCCAAGGAAAAATTACCTTTAGAGGACAATGGATGAAAACCACTATGGTGTACATTATATATTTTATTTTCAAGCGGAAAATTCAAACATTTATGAATGACTGGAGGAACAACTTTCATTGAGTGGATCCAAGGATGACCCAGCCACAAATGAAACTAATCTGATTGTGGAATAATAGAGAATGTCACATCCAATGTTTTTGGTCTTATTTGTAATGGGAGTATGATCAATCTGATCATACAGCACACAAAACCATTATGTGTTTTGATCCATGTAGTTACTTTGTCATAATCATTTTGATAGAGATCATATAATAATAAAAATTCTTCCGTGATCACATTCTTGCCATAGGTGGGATCTATTAATAACCCATTGGTAGGTTTATCATAGATTCAACCGGCTATGTAGAGAGGACCATCAGGATGATTTTTAAGTATATCTTGAGGAAAAAAAGTAACATCAAGATATTTTCTAGTTGGTCCCTTGTGAGGGATAACATCTATCATTCCCAACATTTCATCCATAGGACTAACATGGGTAACATTTGGAGTGCTATCATGTCGTTCATTATTGGTATCAACGTTCATCACATCAATGTTTGAAGGTTTACTGAATTTAAAAATGAAACATTGTGTTTAGGCATAAGATTGGTAAATATTTTCAAATTCTAATTAGGAGGGGAGATAGACTTATTTCCCTGATCATTAACATCCGCAATGGACAAGCAACCAAAATCAATGAGGTATTGTACTAAGTGTTTGAGATGCTTACATTGTTTAGTATCATGTTCATTTTGGTGATGAAAATGGAAATAAGCATTGGGTTTAAAGGAGGGAGGTAAAGGCTTGGTTGGATCAAGTGGTTTAACAGTAGGTAAAGCAATCATTTGTTGTTGGAGCAACTGAGTCATTGTAGTATGAAAAGTATTAGGAAAAGGGGTGAACTATATGAAAAGTATTAGGAAAAGGGGTGAACTATCTCTTTGGGTCCCCATAGGTAAAGGGTATGGCTGCTTTAGTTCCATACCACTTGGTTATTAACAAGTGGAGTTGGTTGTGGAGGTGGAGGGTTGAACTGTAGAAACCCTTTGTTTTGTTTTCTAAAGTTTTTCAAGTTGGTTTGGTTGTTCTGTTCAGACTTCTCAACTCATTTAGAAGTGGATTTCGAATCATGACTAGCAACCGAGTTGTGATAGTCACAAAGGGTTGTGCATAAATACATGAAAGAAGGGAATTTCATCATTTTCAACCTATCCTAAATGTGATTTTTCATTTTTTTGATAAACATCTTTTGGAGATGTGAATCAGGAACCTTGATATCTATTTGAGCATATATTGACTGATAGTGTGAAATGAAATCAGTAACTTTCTCATCTACATTTTGTTTAAACCTCATAAAATCAGCCATTGTATTTTTAGGAGTCATATGGACTTGGAAATGACTTATAAAGGCTTCCACAAGTTCATTAAATGTACAGATAGAATGATTGGGTAAAGAGGAGAACCACTCCAAGGCAGTATCCTTTAAGGTCGTAGGAAATAGTTTGGCTAAAATTTTATTGTCTAGAAAAAAGTCACTGCATACAGTTGTGTAGGCATTAACATGATTAGTAGGGTCTTCTTTTCCTCCATACTTCTCAAACCTAAGAAGCTCAATTCCTTGTGGAATCAGGGTTCTTAAGATTTCTAAAGATAATGGACTTCCATAGACATAGTAAGTGGGTGGTGCATTTTGGCTTTGGTTTATGATAGAAATTTTTTGTTGCATGGTGGAAACAGTATGGAAGAGTTGGGTTATGAGGGGATTGATATAAGTGGTATGAGGTGGAAGAGTGAAGGGTGATGGAGTGAAAGGGACACTAAGAGGGGTAAAGATGGTGGAAGATGGAATGTTCGAGCCACAAAATAACTAGAAGTGCTAGTTGGAATAGCGAAGGAAGGATTCACATGACTAACTTGTTGCATAGTTGTTGTAACTTGAGGAGATGTATAGGTGGTTATGGATGCAATGATTGAAGGAGGAGAAATGTGGGATCCTCCTTGACTAACCACAATGTTTGTTGGTGGAGATGTGCTAGGGGCAAGTTTTTGGTATATCTCAACAATGTTTTTTGTAACATCTAAGCCCTCATTGTTTTCAAGCAATCAATGGATGTTTTCTATGGCAGGAATAGTAGTGGTTGAAATTTTTTCAAGACACAAGTTATGTTGAAGGTGTGCTAGGTCCTCATGAATGTTCACTACTTTGTCTTGTGAAATGGAAATAGTTTGTGTGTCAACATGC
The DNA here is from genome assembly GCA_007258455.2 of Sequoia sempervirens. NCBI lineage: Eukaryota > Viridiplantae > Streptophyta > Pinopsida > Cupressales > Cupressaceae > Sequoia > Sequoia sempervirens. The sequence goes on along the minus strand of VDFB02155982.1, from coordinate 14,275 downwards.
ATGCTATTAGAAGGAAAGGGGGAAGTAGTGGTAGTATCCATTCCTAATGCACCATTTTCCATACTAGGATTAGGATCTCTTGAGATCCCAAGGTCCACAAAAAAAGCACTATCACGGGAATCCATGAGTCTAGAAATTCATCTCTCTAAAGTATTATCAATAGGGCACCAAACACTCATACAAGTACCAAAAAAAATGGGGTGTATGCAAATGCAAAATATGAAAAATAAAATGCAACTAATAGTGTTTCTATAAACTAAAATAGGAAGACAATAATAGAAAATAGAAATGCAAGAAATTTGTAGAAAATGCCAAAAATTTTAGTGCAAAATGTGCAGAAGGACTATGTCACCCAATGTGGCGATTTAGTCCCAGTGATGATTTTTTCAAGATTTTTCAAAAATTTTAAATGCAATTTTATGTATTTCAGATGCACAAATGCAACTACAGTATGAATATTTTTTTTTTTTGTTATTTTCAATGTAAAAATGATGCAAAAATGCTAGCTATTTGAGATTTTCACTAATGCAAATTGTAAAACTCTAGGATGCAATTGAAACAATACAATAACTAATGCAATGCAAATGAAACATAGGATGCACTATAAAATTAGAAATAAATATGTTCACAAAGCAGGTTCGCCAAAATGTAAACAAAGATTTTGTAACCTTATTGGAAACTTACCCTTCTAGGGTTTTCACCTAAAAGGGAAGGAATAGGGTCAAAATCTATGTGGTGTTTACACTCAAGACTAATGTAAATGAGATTTATTATGTGTAATTAATATGTACTAATGCACTGATCTGAAAATGAAATGATTTAATGATGCTAAACCAAAGAAATGTAAAATGTTGGAAAACACATTGTGATATGCAGAAAGATGAAATAAGTGCAATAAATGATGGAATAAAGATGGAAAACAAAAACTATGTACCTAGAAATTGATGAAGAGCTGACTAAAAATTGCAGAGACCTCTACAATTCTAGAAATTGTGATTGTTAAGCCAAATGGGACTAAGTCACCAAGTTGTGCGATTTAGTCCAAGTTTTGGGAAAACTGTCCAGAACAAGAATATGCCAAATAGGTATCTAGAAATGAAAAAAATCACTTTTTAGGCTTTGGGGTGGGACTAAATTGTCAGGAGGGTCGATTTAGTCCTCTTGTAGATTTCAAGAATCTCGGGATAGGATCCTGTAGCTTCAGGTCTACACTTGCTTTCTAATGTGGGTCCAGATCCAAATCTTCAGAAAATGACTTGTAGAATATCTCCAAGCTTGACTTAGGGTTATGTTGACTTGGATAGATTTAATTGATTGAAGGCACCTTTTTCTCACTTTATCCTTTGACAAATCTTCCTACAAAGTTTGCAAACACACATGCAAAGGGGGGAAAATGGTTAAGGGTTAAAAACACACTTAAGGGGGGTCGAAAAGTGTATTAAAGGGTCATTTAAACATAAGAAAGGGTTAAATTAGTAATGACAAGTCTATAAAAGTTTGAAAGTGGGTTACAACACTTTACAACACTTTGAAATAAGACTTGGTAAATAATAAAAAGGAATTATTATGATGAATTATGATAAGAAGAGTCTAGAAAAGTGTAGAAATGTATTACAACACTTCACAACTCCTTTACAAGACATCCTAGAATTCTTAATGATTTATAAGAGTCCAAGACCTAATGTCACATTATAACATTAAATCTAGGAAAAATCAAGCCAAAATCCACTAGGAAGGCTTAAACATGAGAAAAAGTAGAAGGGTTACTTTTTCCGTGTCCACATATTCATAGATTTGTTAACGTTGTTCATCAACCCCTAGGCATGATAATCTTTCCTTTGAGGTTGGGACTTGTTACCTTACCCACCTTGGTTTATGTGATGTTTGGTCCTTTACCTTACAATATTATCTTGGGAAGACCCTAGATTCACACTTTGGAAGCTGTAACATCTAACTTGCATTGTTGTATAAAATTTATTGCTAATAACGAAGTGATTACAATCAAGGCTAATCCCAATGCTATACACCTTTGTGAGATGACAACTACTGGTTGGGCCTTGATTTTTTCCACTTAAAAATTATATCCCATCATTATCTTTTGATGCATTGACATGATCTTTAGTGGTTCCTATTTTAAAGGCTGACCCTTTGATGGATGTCCCTGAAGAATATCAACCTAAAGCAAAGAATCCTAAGTCTATCCCTTCTTCATCTTCTTCTGAATCAAATGGATATCTTGGTGATGATTGAGGGTCCTTGGAATTTTATTATTTCTTCATTGGAGAATACAAACTCCATCCTATCCACCTTGACCTTCCAACAATTTCATATACCTTTTTCAAGAAAATTGATTATCCTCCCATAGGGAAAATTAATCAGGATCCTATGAAGGAAAATGATTGTACCCCTATTGAGGAAGATAACCATGCTTCTGTTAAGGAGGCTAATGTTTGTAGTTTTGTTTCAGAAGGATGATGGTGATCCCATAAATGAGTATGATACTCATTGGTGGAGTGATTCTCTCTATGTTGTTCCACCTCCTTCTCAGGATTTACAAACATCTTACAACCCTCACTATAAACTAGTTTCTAAATATGGTTATGGATGTAAAGGTTGTGGGTGTAATGAACAAGGCATTTAATTCCTTATAGAATGTATAGCTCATAAGAGTAACTTGGGGCTTGGCTACTCTCTTGAATAGTCTAGGATAAAACCATTGTGGAGTGTCAACATAATTTCCATGGAACCTCCTAGTTTAGCTCATCCCAAGCCGATTAAGAGTAAAATAGAATCTAATGAAGCTCCTCTAGATGTCTCCTCTTCAGAGGAAGTGCTAGGATAATTCTTAAGTGTCTACTCCCATTTTCCTCATCACCATAAATGATGATTTTTGTACCACTTGCATAAATATGCCTACTTTGGAGAATCTATTTTAAGCATGGATGAGAAGGCTTCTTTATCTAACATGGATGATGATGTCCCTATTTTCCATCTAGAAGATCATAGTTCTCTCCTTAAAGGGGATACTGATAATATTTTCATGGATCCTAAATCTTCTAAAAAGGTGATTAAAATTAGAAAGTTTCTTTCTCCAAAAGAATCTAAGAAACATTTTGACTTGTTGCATTCTTATCTTGATATTTTCACTTGGTCATATGAGGACATTCTTGGTATTGATGAGTCTGTAGTAGTTCATAATATCGTTCTATGTCTTGATGCTAAACCCATCAAACAAAATATCTGAAAGATGAACCCCAAGGTCACATTGCTAGTTAAGAATAAGATAGAGAAGCTTCTAAAAGAAAGCTTTATCCGTCCTATTGACTATTCACCTAAGATATCAAATATCGTTGTTGTTAGCAAACCTGATGGTCATATTCATATCTATATTGACTTTCATGATCTCAATAAGGCTTCTCTTAAGGATGATATTCCATTTTCTAATATTGATGTGATTGTAGACTTGACTATAGGCCATGCATTGTTGTTCTTCATGGATGGATTCTTAGGCTATAATTAGATTTGTATTAACATAGAAGATTAGTATAAGACAACCTTCACTACCCCTTGGAGTACATTATGTTATGTGATCATGTCATTTGGGTTAAAGAATTTCAGAGCAACTTACCAATGGGCGATGACCCTTATTTTTCATGATTTCATTCACAAAAGTTTAGAGGATTACGTTGACTATATATTGGCTAAGTCTATAACTTGTGAAGGTCACATAGACAATCTACATCTTATTTTTGAAAGGCTTCGAATCTATAAGATGAGGCTAAATCCTCTTAAGTGTGTCTTCGGCGTTGGTGTAGGAAATTTTTTAGGATTTATTATTTTGCACTGTGGAATCAAAGTCAATAATAAATAAGATTGATGCGATTGTTAACATGCCTCCACCTAGAAACATCTATCAACTATGTAGTTTGCAGGGAAAGTTTTAGGTAAGTCATAGATTTGTATCTCAGTTAGCTGATCATACCCTTCCCTTCACATGCTTGTTGAAGAAATATGTTTTCTTTTGATGGTATGATGAGTATGAAAAGGATTTTGAGTCAATAAAGAGTTATTTGTCCAATCCTCCTATCCTAATGCCAACTATGCAAGATATACCCTTTTTCTTTATATCTCTGCATCACCTCATGCCTTAGTAGCTTTGTTAGCTCAACATGATGATGATGGTAAAGAAAGAGCAGTCTACTACATTAGTCATATTCTTTTTGATTATGTGTTACCATAGTTTTCATCCCTTTAGAAAACTATGCTCCCTCATTTGAAATTTGGCTAAGTATAAGGTTGTTAGTCTTCCTTGTGGTTTATGAAACTTTGTTGGCACCCACTATAGTTATTAAAACATCACTCTTTTTTGACACCTTTTGAAATTCATTTCATAAAGTCTTTTATCTTTACCAAGTCTAGAAAGGTTGTTTCCAAAATGGTTGTTCTAGCTTTTATAAGTTTTGCTAAAGTTGAAGTTAAGTTATTTCAGAGTTTTGTAAAGGTTTTGAAACCTCTGTTGGTCTCCGATGAGGTTGTAAGAACTTCTCATCTTTACACTCAACTATTAGTGATATCTTTTTTTCTAAAAAGCAATATGGAGAATACATAAAGGATAAAGTGTAGCGAGAATTTATGATAGTTATGAAACTTTTGTTGGTCCTTGACAAGGTTATGAGAACCACTCATTCTATTGAAAAAGTGGCTCTTAGCCATTATTTTTCAAATATTTAAAAAGTGGTTAAGTCAAATAAAGAGATGAAGGGTTACATGTGCCAAGCTCAAAAGATGGGAAATTAACCACTCAACCACTTAGGCATTAACTATGGAGGGTTTATAGTAGTTTGAGCTATTGAGAAATGCTCAGTTCATTTAAGATGAGAAAAAGAGTTTTAGTAAAGTGAAGGAGTGAATCCTTGTAGTTCTTGGTCTTGGAGTTGGTGACACACTGAAAAGTACTATTTCTATATTAGACTAAGATATAAATTATTGGGAATTGAAATTTTATGGGACAAGATTGTATTGGTATAAGTTTCCCTATTGTGAAATATATATGTGACCTAGGGTTTTAGTCATAATGAAATAATAGTACAAGGGCTATGAGTACATTTCTGGTTTACTAACACTATGCAAAAATTGGAGATACCAAGTTAGGGCATGTGAGCATAGATGAATTTTGGGAAAGAATTGAGAAACCTAATCCTCTACCAATCATTCAAGGGTTAATTGAAAGTAGGTTGTTGCAAGTGTCCACCTTTCCTATTGCAACTCAGTGTCTAGATTTGATAATGGAATGCATGTCATTATGACCATGGCACCCAAGAGGTGAAGACTGAGGATAATGGATTAGTGGTGAAATTACAAAGAGATACCTTGGCCTCATTTCTAAAGATACTAGAAAGAGAAAAATACTCATGTTTGATTTCACATTGTCACATACCTCTTTTTTAGAAAAGAAAGGGTCATACATAAACATGATTGTTAGGGAGTGGTTCGCCACACCTAGGAGGGGTAAATCCTAGTTACCTACATAGGAACAATTTTGTAAATGAGATTTATTATATGATTATGTTGTTACATAGGCTAAGGGGAAATAGGAAAGCTCATGAATTTGAGGAAAGGATGTATTTCTTTTCAGATTATATTGGGAGGAACTCAATTCTTGGACTAGGCTCAACTTATCAGTGACCAGGTACATCACATGATCATCCATTTCCAAATTAACAGGTTCTTCTACATGTCCTCATACTTAATATATGTTATTTCTAGCACAAGCCTTGGCTAGGATCAAGACCAAGTCTATACCCATGAGAGGAAGTCCCAATTTTTGATTACTATAACAAACTACAATTGGGTAAAATTTTCTACCATCACATGAGGGTTACTAATACTTTCACTATGAGAGTAACCCATGAATTGCAGGGAGATATTGGTTTGAGACTTACTCATGAATCCATGGAGTTTATTGATACTTATGGGAGCCATTTTTCATTCAATTCGAAAGGTTCTCATACATTAGGGTTGGAGGTTTCAATGGTCCTCCAGTAAAACTTCCTAGGTATGCTAAAGATAAATTTTTGTGAATAGTTGTTTGCAGGCAGCTAGCTAAGGTGAATAAGAGGTTCCAAGAAAGGAAGAAGGTCGACATATAGTTTCCCATTGGACTTGGTTATTTATCATGAAAATATATGTTAGATGCACTCAATATTGAGAGGGACCTAGTTAAGTATACTTTGCACTTCTATGATCCCAAGGTTTCTTTCAATAGTAAAAACTTTGTAAAAAATAGCATACAACTAGGCCCTAGTTTTCATCATATTCCAAATCTGGAGGATTATTGGGTATATTGTTCTGATGAATATGAAGTAAGGAGAAGATGCCAAATGAAGTTTTCTTTAAGATAAATAAGTTTGTTCAATCTAAATTGGGATACCTGAGATATTGAAGATGGTGAATTAGATTTAGTGGATCATATATTCATCAAACATATTTCTATCCAACCTATTGTAAATATGGATTGGAGTATCAAAGAGATAGAAACCATCAAGGAAAAGAGTGCAGTTATTCTGAAGAGAAAATAAGAGTGGGTTGCTAAGAAGAAGGTAGAAAAGCAACACCCTTCTACCAGGTCACAAATCACTCATCCTCAAGGAGAGAGTAGTCAACATCCTGTAGCTTCAGGAACATCATCTTCTACCACATGATATGTACCATTAGAAGTTTAGGGTGATGGAGATGATGAAACTTTAGAAGGAAATTTACCAATGAAAACATGTGGAGAAGATGCTCTTGATCTTCCTCAACAAGATGAAGATGAAGTTAAATATGAGGAAGAAGTGATTAATGTCTCTAATTCTCCATCCCATGCAAGTACATATTCTTCTTCTCACATATCTCCTTCTATTTATAAGGCACATGAATCTCCTAAGGTTGGCCCTACTCCATCTTCCTCTATAAAAGATGAGCATTCTATCTCTCTTCTATTGAGAAGAACTCTATATGGATCCTTTGGTTCCAAATCAATTGTCTCTCCTTCTACCTCCTCTTGGTTGGAGAAAACATTGTCACAAAAAAGGAAAATGGTTTAGGTGAGTATTCCAGAAAAAAATCTTTTTGGTTAACTAATTCCAAGGATTCCTAATCCTAAGAAACTAAAAACCAAATCTAGGCTATTAGAAGATGATAACATAGGAAATATTTGTGTGGAAGTTTCTCATTCCTTAGCGTAGAAGGAAGTTACTCAAGAAAAAACTAGTGATTTCAATGTCACTAGGGTAAACTTAGGGCCATCTACAAGGGATAGAGATGTGCATGATTTTTAGGTAACAACAACCAGGTTGGTGGAGTGAACTATCAAAGACAAAAAGTGAAAATATGAATTGAAAAGTCAAGTAAGAGTCTTGAATAAATTTTTGAAGTCTATCTTTGGCATCACTCTTCAACCTATCACCCAAGTTGAAGTTGCATTTGTTCCAACATCAATAGTTATAAAAGAGGTGGTAAGTAGGATACAAAGCTATAAAATATTTGGGAAAGTTATAGATGAATGGACTAAGAATACATTGAATAAAGGAAGTTAATTTATCTTGGATATGAAAAAGATGCATCAAAACACATATATCCTAAAAATGGAAGTAGAAAAGGACATCACCTTAACTAGAAATGAAGATACGGTGTGCGATAACACTTTGGAAAAACTTGGAGGAATGATAATCCTAGGACCTAAGAATTTGGTTAATGAATAGATCTTTCCACATGTTACCGATAGTCACTATATGAAATTAACATACAAATAGCTAGGCCAAGCTGAAGTGTCTAATAAAAATATTGAGTTGATTCTCTAAAAAAAAAAAAAAAAAAACATGGTAAAGATTGGCATAATCAATTAACATACACCTTGTGGGCCTATTGCACAATTTTTCATACAAAAATTGACACACCACCGTATAACCTTGTGTATGGTGCCGAGGCTATCATGCCTTTAGAGTTGGAAATTCTATCTTTGGGAGTTTCCTTTAAAGGATTAATTTATGATGAAACTTACCCTACTACTTGTTTGCATCAGCTTGAGTTGCTCGATGAGCATCAATTGCAAGACCACAATCACCTTCAAGATTATCAACGATCACTTTCTAAACATTATAATCAAGTTCTTTCTAGAAATTTCAAGGTAGGTGTATGGTTCTCTATGAGAATCAAAGAAATGTGAATGCATCACCTAATCAAAAGGGGAATTTAAGTCCTAATTAGTTAGGCCCTTACATTATCATCTTTGTGTATGGTTCTAGTGCTTATGGACTATCATCTATGGATGGAATGCCTCTAAAAGAGCCTATCAATATGATACATCTTCATCAATACTATTCATAGTGTCTATGTGTCATGTTTGTAATGCTCATCCCTCGTAGATTGTAGTTCATTATGCTATTAAATTCCTTTATCAACACAACTATTCTATTATTTGGTTTTATGGTGTAAATACATGTATGTGATTAGTTTCTTTGATTAGGAATTATCTATACATGTGTTTTATTATGATATGTATCCATGCATTACATTTGACTAAAATATTTTAGTTAGGAAATTAGATCATCATTATATTTAATTAACATACATCCAAGTGTGTTTATTAGATCATAATAGCATCTAATCTAAAGATACATCCATAAGTATGACATCCATCACATAGTCATGCATGAAAATAAAAGCATACACATAAAAGAAAACCATGATGTCAAACCAAAATATCATATATATATTAAAATGTGTATCATATACATATATCACACCACTATATCAAAATATGGTGCTTTTATATCTGTATATGTCTATACATAAGAAACATAATGTACAAAATAATATCATCGGTATTAAAATCAAGCACATATAAAAAATGGGCCTCTAGCCCCTAGGTGCATGGCTCCCCGAGTCTTCTAGTCCTGGCAGTGATTGTGGTCAAGGTTGGATGAACATGATGGAACATGATCAATGTGACCGCAAAACTGATAAACTTGCTCATAGTCCTTGTATCTTTCTGCACATCTTCGTAGCCTCCATCTGTAGCCATGCCTCCCACTCCTGGGACTGCCATAGGTCCTCTTGAATCTATTGCAACTAGGGATCTATAGTCGCCCTCACAACTACCACCTAAGTCATTGAGTTGCCTTTATAGGGTGTCACGTGCCCTCTTGACACTCTCCCCCCATGTCCTTGCTTGATCTTTCTCAGTGAGGGTAGTATGGAACTCGTCCACCTACTGATCTTGTTGCCTAGTCACAATGGTGACATCAGTGGTCCTATGCATGATCTTGACTTGTGCCTAATCATACATGGTCCTTAGATGCACGGTAAGCTCAAATAAATGGGTGTGTCACCCTGTTGAAGCCAACTTGTATGCATCGAGGACCTCCCCTAGATTGGCATGGTTGGGGCCACCTCAGAGATAAATCGCTTGATGAAGGAAATCCACCCTTGTGTGTTTACTACAATCACAAAAGTGGTAGAAATTGTCAGTACCAGATGATATACATATAAAGCATGAACATACATATATAAGATGAAATTGAAATATGAAGTACTAAAAGGAAATAGCATGAATCACTCTTATACTTGGATCCCTAGGCTTCCAGTGTGGATTTGGGGGGTTGTGATGCTAGGGTTGATGCTTGCTATTATTGTTGCTACTGTTGCTACTACTATTGAGTGACACTGTATGTTGAAGGTGGTGCCACTGAGACTGGGACAATGATTGGAGGTGATGGAAGCCTCCATTGACACCTTGACCTCTCTGCCACTCCACTCACTACCTCTCCCTATTGGTTGTTTTCATCGTCACCTTGGTCCTCTCCTCCTCTTGCTCATGCCTTCCATTGTGCATGAACATTACCCATGGGAGCATCTTCTGAGAAAACTGGAGTAGGATCTGCTATCATCCACTAGGTCTTGGAGTTGTAGGAAACCCCTATGTCATCAATGTGTAGCATCAAAGGATGATCATTGTTGTCTGACCCATCATCATTAACAAAAATTTCTGCTATGGTAAGGTGACAAAGATCACTCAGTGTAGTGATGCTCCTGGTTGCTCAAACATATGTAGGGGGAGTCAAGGAAATCATCTATGAAATCTTGAATTGTTAAGCGACCTGGTGCCAATAATAAGGAACTATAATATAGTTATTGTGCCTTGCTAGGGAGTGATTGCTCAACATTTTTCATAGTTTTCAATTTTCTACGGGCCAATGCATGCCTCTATATGGTCTCCATCTAACCTCATGGGACTGCAAAGTATCAAACTATAATCTTCAAAACTGAAGATTTTCATATCTCCAATCATGTGCCAATGGGTATACATGGGCCATCAATATATCAAGAGCCATGCCTTGGGGAAACCTGACTAGCTTAGTAGCTATGATGTGTACAAAAATACACACCTATAAGAGTGTGTAAGCTATAAGACTGGAGTAATCATAATGCACATGTTTCCCTAACTCATGATGCAAGTGGGTGAGCATGCTACGACCCTAGGAAAAAATGATATGCCACTCCTCCATCTCACAAATCATATGGATGAGGTCCCCATGCTAGTGCAAGCCTCACCTATCGATGGTGACTTGGAGGGTGACTATGACTACCATCACCCTCCTTATAAGTGGGATTTCCACTCGTCCCTACTCAAACCACCATTTATAGATGTGTTCGGTGGTGTCATTTGGATCTGTATGCCTGACACAGTACTACTATCCCTCTAATACCTCTCAAGGTGAGCATGTATCATCCAGAGCCACTTTCCATCCATGGATGAGTAGGTTAATGATGTAGTACACATCCTCAAGTGTGATTGCCATCTTTCCTAATGATAGGTAAAAAGAGGAAGTTGACACGTTCTAACACTCCATGAGTCATCAATATTAGAGGATGGTATAACATCTTGAGTAGGGTATAGGCCCACCACAAGACCACCCACCAAAGATGATCCTAATTGTCTGGATGAATCTGGGCTTCTTGATCCTAGAGTGTAGTAAGCACATGACCGCCTCTGTGCTCTCACATATTGAGCCAATCCTACAAAAAAATTCTATGTCAGATCTATCTATATATCAAATAATTCTAACTTCTATATCAAATTTCTCTCTAAGTGACCTCTGGGATAGAGGTGCGTCACACAGACTTCTACATGATGTACTAGTGTCTGGGGTTTTCTACCATGGATGCTACTTGGATGATAGCACGCATGGAGGACACTAGTGTGGATGAAGCCCATATCATGCTATTAGGACGACATCACACAAGATGGACTCCTTTGCGCCAATTGTATTCATGCACTACTCCATATTTGAAAAACATAAAAAAATGCCTAAAATGGAAACAAAACAAAGGGTCAAAATCAACGTACCTCATTGACCTCATCATCCTCAGCTATGACCCTGTGCAACTACTTGATTCTGGGGCCCACATAATTATGTCTGTTAGACATTTTACTAACTTTTCTCTTACAAAAGTCAATAAGTTGCTTGTAGTGAATAGTGAAAATGACCCTTCTATGGGCCCTCCTAGGCATATATAGGCCATTTTTGGCCCATTTTTCTTGACAGATGTGGTCCTTTCATTTTTCCTGTTTTCACCCCACCGACCTAGGGGAAAAAATAGGGGGGGAATATACTCACCTCTTCATCATATTTTTCTTTTGAACCATCAAATTTTTCTTGAGAATTCTTCTCACTATGATAGCTTCTTCTGATTTTTGAACTAACCTAAATTTGGGTTTCGTAGAATGAAAGTTTACGTTTGATGTTGTGGTTTATTGTTGAAGTCGATTGTTGGGGGAATCGTTAGTATCTACCTGCTTGACCTCAGTAGCCTCTACAGTATCCTTTTTGGCATGCAAATCCGTAAATTCTTCAAATTTTCATGCTTTCAATAATGTCTTCTTTTCTATTTTAGTGTAGCTATTTTTTCTCAAAAATCAACTCACTAAAAGGGGGGGAAATGTAATGTCATAAAATTGCACCCTGTGGCAATTTCACCTCCATAAGGGGCGATCATGAAGCAACAATAGTCCACCACTTCATTTCTAGTAAACCTATGAGTTGGATGCTTGCACGGTGTACACATATTTGTGTGGCATGCTAGTGTCAAGCTTTACGAGCTCAAATGAGGAATCCCAAGAGCCTTTTCCTGTGACATGCATCATCATGGTAGAATTCTAAGTGTAATGGCTCTTCCCGCCATGCAAATTTACAAAACTCTAATTTTCACTCTAATTTTTAGGGATTCTAATTCAAACTCACTCCAACTTGATCTCTTCTTTATCTTTTCTTCTACATCATGATTCTATGGTGAGGCTCTACTAGATTGAAGTCTCACCAATAGAAAAATTCTCTTGCAAGCATTCAACACCACATTTATCAAGCCAAGAGGGAGCCACGAACTATTGGTAATACTCTCTTTCTTTCTTATCTATTTTCTAGTATACATATTGTGTCTATATTTCATGATATGGGTTCTCCTCGATAGCAAGGTTTCCTTTTATCACTCATTGTGTCTATTTCATGATAAGAGGTCTCCTCCATCATGAGGTTTTCTTTTATCACTCATTGTGTCTACTTTACTTTGTGTCTTTTATACTCTTTATCTATTTGTCTATCCATCGAGGTGGGAACACCAAAATGGGGGTTTGACTGAGGCAAGCCCCAAAACATCTTTCCTTCTTTGTCATTTATTCTCATTCTTGCTTTCTATCAAGTTAGTGGGTTAAAAAAACCTTAGATTCTGAATAGTTAGTAGATTCTTTGAGTCTTATGCAAAGGGTCTAGTTCTCCATCCGTACGAGATAATAGTGCGCCACACTGTCATCCTAATTTTTCATAGACATCCTTTGGCTGAGAGATTATCCTCTTCTCTTATAAATCTTTGCAATTTTCTCTTTTGGCCCACAAATTCCTTTATTTGTGACAATTCTAGAAATTTTGTTTTAAATACGTTTTGCAATCTATTTCATCTTGAACCTTTGTCACTTGGGTCTATGTCATTGAGGTGATTGAGGGAAATTCACAACCTTTTTACCATGTTCACCTGGGGACTTGGGAGTAGAAAACTACTCCTTCACACATTGCTATTTGGGGGTTGTTATGCAATTATTGACTCTTTGGTGTGAATTTGGATGAGATTCTAAGGATGGGAGGTTTGAGGCTTAGAATGAAGCCCATATCTTGCCAAGCTCTCAAAAAAAATGTGGAATTGTTAGAGATTTTAAAAATAGTGATTGTACCCCCTTCTTCCTTGCTATGAAGGGTTATAAAATTGACTTAATTCAAAGTTTGTTGACTCATGGACCCATGGTTAGGTCAATATCATAGGGGTCTACTTTAAAGTTACACAAGAGTTGATCACAAGAGCTACATGTCTTAAGTGTGAAGGGGTTAAAGTGGAGAAGAGAAGAAAGGGAAATTATTAGTAATTTATTGACACTTCTATGAAAAGAGGGGAAAGGGAGAAGTTGAATCAAAATGGCTACAATAGAGTGCATCTTCCTATGTCATGGGCCATGATGAATTTTCATGTTATGAATTATTTCACTCTTGAAGGTAGATTCCAAACTGTTCACGAGTATCTTAAAGATGAATTGGAGAAGCACAAAGAGAATGACAAGGATAGTTTGTATTTCTCTCCTTATAATGAGTTAATGTATAACACTTTTTGATAAAGAGGAGGAAGAGGTGAATAGTAAAGATATAGAAGACAACCATCGAAAAGAACATGAAAAAGAAGAGGAAGGTATCTCAGTTGACTCCCTCAAGTGCTTTAAAGTATATTTATAGAGCTTGAATGCAACATGGAGGAACACAATCAATGTAGGGACTATAATACAAAATGGAAAAGTATATACAACCTAATTATAAGCTACCAAGATAGAGTTAAGAAAATTGATAATGCTATTGAAAAGATTGTGTCTACTACTAATGGTATTATGAAGAAAGTTATGATGAGTACTATTTTTGGGAAGTTGAAGATAAACAAGGAAAGGAATGTTGGAATATGTTGTCATTGATGTAAAAAGGAAAAATAGAGCAAAGGAGATTGTTGGAATGATGTAAAAGGATGAATGGAGAGCAATGGATCTGATGGTGAATTTGGTGGTAGATTCATGATGGGTTTTTCAAGAGCATTCTAGTGATGTGCTCTACAGGTCTAGAAAGTAAAGGATGCACCAAAAAATGATTTATTTCCACTCTTAGGTGATATTAGGGTTTATAGATAAACCCTAATGTGTTTGCAACAA
>VDFB02155981.1:0-26719 GCA_007258455.2 Sequoia sempervirens | reverse complement strand
TTCTGATGATATTACTATTTTATGTCATTTGAGATAAAAAGCACATACAATTTTATATGCATAGAAAATGAAGATTTGGAACTAGTAAATTGAAAATGTAAACACCGTAAGATTTTTCCTTAAACAATAATCACATACTCACTTACAAAAAAGGGTGAAGCATTTTTTATTCAAACTCTGTTTTATTTAATAGACATAACAGTAAAAGAATATTTACAAGTACAAGAATATATACATTGTTTCATAGAAAATAAGAAATGTTTCATAGAATATACAAGTACAAGAATATATCATCATCATCATACATAATTACCTATTGCAATATCCTTAAATTGTTCAATCTTTGGTATGAATTGTTGGCAGAAAAAATTAGGATTACTTAGATGCTTCTTCCATTCATTTTGTATCAACATATGTCAAGTGAAGACACAAAAGTTAATAAAATATTAATGCACATAACTCACAATTATTTAATAAGCAATTTTGTTAAATTTATTATTTTTAAATAGTTTCCATTTTTATGTTGAACATGTAACAAGGAAAAATAAGCTCAAAATTTCAAAAAAATAGCAACTCTACCGACATCCACAATAAATGATTTACTGTATCAGCATATTCATTCACATAAGCACAGTATTGAGGCTTAATAACTGATATTCATTCAAATATAAGAAGAAATAAGTGTGGCAAACATAAGAAAAATACAGAATGATAACACAGTCATGGAGAATCTCTGATAATAAGATGTTCTCCATTATATTGCTTCAATTGATATATATTAATAACAAAAAAATTCAAAATGGAAATGATATATGATGATGATAATTTAAAACTAGGCCTTGGTTTCCTATTTATATAGGAAGCAACAAGCTACAGGTCTTTTACAAAAAGAAACGAACTTTCATAGCTACTTCTTTTACTAACAACTATTTAATTAGCATAATTAAGGAAATAACAAGACTTAAGACATTTTGACATATGGTTCCATTATTCAATGTAGAAGACCCATGGTCATTGATTTGGAAAAGTATTCCTCTTCATGATGAACGTCCAAATGCTCTTGCCTCAGTGTCCTATTCTTCTGAAACCAAATACTTTTCCTTCCACTGATACACCGTAAAATATGATGGCCACTTATATTCCTGGATCTTTTGCATGTTTGCAAGATGAGTTTTCCATCGACTATCTATTAATGCCTTTGTATCATTGACAAACTTTAGGTATCCTGCATCAAGAACAATTAACCCATCCATGATTTGATTTAGCCTAGGAAGACTGGTATCATCATCCTCCTGTATATGAGTTATGCACTTATGAACAACCTGACTAAATTCTTTCTTCCACTTACCCAAGTTCTTAATTTGATCACCATCTCTCACGATTTCAGGTATATACCACTGTTTGCAGGTATGGAATAAATTCGTGTTACAATATTTTTATCAAACCCTTGTACATACTAAAATTCATCAATAATAATCTTCACAGTTTGTTCAGTTGGCTTTAATGCAGTGGGTGCATCATGACTTCTTTGTAGAACTTTGCATAACTTAGCCAAAGTGTGGTGAATAGGCCACCATCTCTTGAACAAAGGATCTAATGCAAGAATATGTGTCTTTATTTGATCCATTGCCTGCTGAAGTGTTCTATAAATATCATACACATTCTCCAGTTTATCCATAACTGACTTTATCCTGTACTCAAGAATCTTTTCCATAACTTCACAAATTCGTCTTTTCACTTCATCCTAGGTTTGATTGCTAGCCTTCTTTACATCATCCACTTCCTTCTTTGGAGTATTTACCTGTTCTACATAAATTTTCTTCACAATATCCATTGGAGCAATAGGAGGCATGTATAACACCATCTCCTTGATTTGTGAGGGTCTTTCTCCTCTTAATTGTTTTTTAAATTTGACATTCTCCATGAACATTTTACTAACTTCATCATTTAGGAACCTTTGTTCCTTTTCATACTCCTTCAATTTATCTTCTAATCCCTTAATATTTGCTTGAGTGAACATGGCCGAATGCATGGTCATTGTGCCTACCTCCAAAGGGATGGTATCTTGTATTGTCCTTACCATTGCTGCCCCTTTCATCCCTTGAAATACATCCAATAATTTTGGCTTCTGTGTATTTTTCTATTTGATCCATATGGCCATGGTTTCAATGTTTGGGTTATACCCAGTTCCACTCACACCTTCATCGGAGTCAAATTTTGCAACTAGCATTAGATCTTCCTAAGCCTACACTTGATCAAGTAGAAACATTTTCTTTAATTCCAAGCCAGTGAAAATGAGCATATTGTTCTTCAAGACCATTTCTCTAGCCTTATGGGGGCCAATGTCAATGTTTTCAACTCTTAATTTCTAGAAAGTCTATGCTACCATTTCATTTTTGTCTGATTCTTCAGTTCCTGCTTCAGCTGATTCCATCCTCTCTTGAAATTATTTTATCTCCATCTTCATCCAAAAATCCTTAAACTCAAGAGTCTTAATGAATTCATCATCTTATATGAATCTCATGGCTGCAATTTCCCTTTCATCTTCATGTACCTCTGTACTTTTTTTTTCTACATCACCCATCCTTTCCTCATGTTTATGGGCACTGGTCTCAAGGATGGGTTGATCAACTTCAATATCACCTTTCAATGATTGCAATACTATAGCCACTTCCTCAGTATCGCCCACCTCTTCAGTATCCTCATAAGGTACTAGCTATTTAATACTTCTTGTCTTCTATCTTTTGGGAGGTAACTACTCCATGGAAGGATCAGAGGTTTCACCTAGGGTATGCTCTGTAGTTGCACCACTATCATGTTCTTCGAGATATGCTTCCTTCTTTTTGTACAATTCTTCAAATCTACCAATTATCAATTCTATCCTCTTAATGAGGTCTTTTTCCTCAACAAAGTATCCCAGGAAATCCTTGGACCTCCGCTTCATCCTTTCTTCAACCTTCTTCATATATTCCCATTTTTTCCTTCTACTAAATACATCATTATAAGTAATGTAGTTCCTTATGACATCTTCTTCAAAATCCACTTGGTGTGGCACTGTCATTTTGGTAAGAAGATTGTGCCTTATGTTGTTCATATGATTTTCAGGGTTGAAGGCTCTTTCTTTTCCAGATTTCAATGCATATCTTGTCTTCAAATAATACTACAACTCCTCTAGTGTGTCTAAGCCTACAGTCCAATCTTCACACTTAGTTTGGTCTAGCAGGAAAGTTCCTTTCTTCTGCTTGTGCATTACATCTTTCTCCATCCACATCATTTGACACATAAATTCAAGAAATGCTAATATAAGGGGCACAAATTTTGGCAGTATGTGTGGAGCAACAGGGCATCCATAAACTCTTTTTAGTGTAACTTGCAGGAGGAAGAACCAATCTCCAAAATTGTGTGTATGACCCTGCTCTAGTCTTAAAGCCAAAGGTCTCACTAGTTGCAACATTTTGGTTGATAATTTTGGTATTGCATACCCAAGAACTCAAAGGATTCTATGTACAAAGTCTTCATAGAATGCAACAAAGCTTGAATTCTTGTATCGTCTGTCCCAAATATAGCACCATTTCTAGATAGGCGTGGGATTCCCTTGCTCATCTACTATAGCCAATTCCATTCTTTTAGTCCAATGGTCCCTATTCTGGTACAATATCAGATGACACATTAGGGAATAGTGTTTGAATGTAATCAGTGCTCTATCCTCTATAACTTGGGAGAATTCATCATCTAACACCTTCTCAAGGTATGAAGCAAAGTCATATTCAATATTAGTTTCAGGTTTTTGAATTCAAATGGCCATCATCATTGGGCCTATTGGAATTTTATCTTGAGCATCTATCCCCAACACTTGGCAAAGAGCTAAATATGTATTCACAAAGTAGTATTGAAAATCTGTCACATTAAATGGTTCAGTAGTGGTAGTAAAGATGGGGAATTTTCTATTACCAATGCCTCTTTTCATATATAGGTGTACCTCATCACTTCTATAAGTCTTTTTTAACCTAGCATAATCCTCCTCACTTTTTTGTAGGTTTATCTTGGTCAGAGCGTCCTTGTTTAAGCCAAAACACTCAATGATGGCTTTTCTGGTTACTTCTACCAATACTATGTCGTTTGGAAACCTCACTATTTTGGTAGCTGAGTGATAGTGTTTGGCTAGCAGTCTGATAAATTCTACATCAAAAAACACATTTGGGACAATCAACCTTGCTATATCCAACATCCAAGCATTTGACACTGGAATCTTCTCATTTCTCTTACTGTAAAAATACCAAAATAGGTCCCATCTAGATTTGGAAATGAGGGCATCCCTACAACTTTGTGCGGTGTCCATGAGAAACTTCTTATTACCCTCTTTAGTAGACCCTGGAAGTATATCTAATATGGACTGATGGAGTGGTCTCTTCTTTACTTTAGGTTCTTCATCTTTAATTTTAGGCTAACTTTCTTTTACTTCTAATTGTTTTGTTTTAGGATGGAGTGCCTTCTTCTTTACTTTAGTTTCTTCATCTTTAATTTTAGGTCGAATTTCTTTTACCTCTGATCATTTTCTTTTAGGAGGCATCTTTCAATTTTCTTTACTATGGCTTCAGATAAAAAAAACTTGAAATATTTTTTATATGTTACAGAACTCTTTCAAATATTTTTCGTGCACTTACCTGAGTATTTCACACTTGCAGGACTTCTTCTCATATCCTTAGCTCCTTCCATGCCAGTGCATTGCAATTGAGTGTGATATTGGGAAAACTCACTTATCTTTGGATGGCGCAGTATTCAATCATAATAGTTTTGGTAAATCTTAATAATTTAATAGTATTTAATTTTAGCAATTGATGTGATTTTCAGCATGTATTGGTGTAAATTGTAATGATGCCACAATTACCGTACTACCTACGTCTCTTATTATATTCATTGTGGTATGGCGGTATTTTTCCCTTCCCTTCTATTGTTTACCACACTACCACCTTGCTCAAGGATTCTTGTTGCGGCGTTGTGGTGTATACCACTCTACCACACATGTTTCTCACCTTCCCGACGGTATAGCAGTGTATACTTTTGATCATTACTTGAAGAGTGTCGATGAGACAATCTTCTTTGTCTTATTGATATCTCAATGTCTCATCGACATTAGATCTTATATTCCTCTGATGTTGGTTTCCACTATCGATGAGACAAGTTAATATCTCTTGTCGATATGCCACTATCTCATCGATATTTTCCTTCAGTGGTATTTCTTTATATATCTGTGTAACTCTGCCATGTCGGGGAGACTTGTGACTATTGTTGTGATATAGCGGTGTTTTTCCCTTCCCTTCTGTTGTTTACCGCACTACCTCCTTTCTCAAGGCTTCTTGTTGTGAGGTTGCGGTGTATACCGCTCTAATGCATATGTTGCTCACTTTCCTGATGGTATAGCAGTGTATGCTTTTGATCATTACCTTAAGAGTGTCTATGAGACAATCTTATTTGTCTTACTGATATCTCAAAGTCTCATCGACATTAGATCTTATGTTCCTCTGATGTTGGTTGTTGGTGTTGATGAGACAAGTTAATATCTCTTTCCGATATGCCACTGTCTCATCGATATTTTCCTTCGGCAATATTTCTTTTATATATTGCTGTAACTCTGCCATGTCATGGAGACTTGTGATTATCATTGCGGTATAGCAGTGTTTTTTCCCTCCCTTCTATTGTTTATTGCACTACTACCTTGCTCAAGGCTTTGTCATGGGTTGCGGGTGGTGTATAAATTCACCTACCACATATGTTGCTCACCTTCCTGGTAGTATAGTGGTGTATGCTTTTTATCATTACTTGAAGAGTGTCAATGAGACAATCTTATTTGTCTTACCGATATCTCAATGTCACATCGACATTACTTTGTTATATCCAAGAGTTGTGTTTTTCTGAGCACTTGTAGATATACCTTGTCGATGTGACATAAGTTATTCTCTCCTCGATATGCCTATATCTTGTTGACATTTTTTTTTTTTACATCATCGATGAGACATAAATAAGTATCTTCGACATAGGGGTGTCTAAACCGGCACTAAACCTAGAGCTAAACTCGAAGCCAAAGTCAAAGCTAAAATCAATGCTAAACTTGAAGCTAAACTCAGAGCTAGCAGGATGATCAGGTGCTACACTCGGGCTATTATCGATGCTGGGGCAAGATAACATTACTTCTTTAGGGCACTGTTAGGGCACCTAGATTAGTATCAATTTGTAATCGGGATCAACGAATAAATGCACCAGCTATCCCCGAGCAATAGTGCCCAATGCCAAAAAATTTCCAAAAATATACAAAACAAAGGTGGAAGCAAAAAGATGGAGCAAAAAATGGATCAAATCATAGGGATTTGTTGTAGTGGACGGGGCTAATTGATAAGAAAGTTTCGAATGGGTTAGAGTGATGAAGCGTACTTTTCCCGTGGTTATCTCTACTAAAGCGCACCCGGTGTTGCGACTGATCTAAAAATGGTTGAAAACGTCAAGCTGGATGAAGATCTCTTAGGTGGCCATCGGGTCTCTAACCCTGCGGGATAAGGACTTCGATGATCGATGGCAAGACAAAACAAAGGAAAGCAAGCTGACCAAAGCAAAATAAAGTGCAAATCAACTGCGTGAATCGTGGAGAATGAAGAAGGAGAAACTAGTGGAAGCTCATAAGAGAGAACGCTAAAGAGCCCGGCTGAATAACATCCCAAGAAGACCCCTCAGGTATGTAAGATTGGAATCATTCAAGATCATATTATAGGTGATGCTGTGCCTTTAATTAGAGAAAGATTGGGTGTAAGAGTATTGCTTGATTTTGAAGACCCAGCCTACTAGTGTGAATGAAGCATGCAAAGATAAACATTGGGTTGAAGTAATGAAAGACGAACTACAACAGATTGAAAAGAATGATACATGGATTTTTGTTCCCAGACCTAAGGATAAAAATGTAATCCGAACAAAATGGGTCTTTAGAAACAAACTGAATGAGTAAGGTGAAGTGGTTAGAAACAAAGCAAGACCTGTATGTAAAGGATATTCTCATATGGAAGGAAATTGATTCTTGAAGGGACCTTCCAAGTAGACTTGAAGTCGTAAGATTATTTAATGCTCCATGCTACCTCACAAGAACTACAAAGTTTACCGATGGATGTCAAATCTAATTTTTCTAAAATGGAGAATTGGAAGAAGAAGTAGTGCAGTTGAGTAACCAATGGATTCCAATTGGACTAATAAGGAAAGATATGGTGTGCCTGAAGATATCATTGTATGGACTCAAGCAATCCCCCAGAGCATGGTATGCAAGATTGGACAAGTATTTGTTGAATTGATTTAACAAAAGCAGAATCGCTGATAGTAATCTATATTTCAAGATTGGATCATAATAAAGATTTGATTGCTGAAGTCTTTGTTGATGATATGATTTTGGAGGAGATGATGGTTTGTGCATGAAGCTTGCTAATGAGATGTAGAATGAATTTGAAATGTCTATGATTGGTGAGATGAAATTCTTTGTGGGATTGTAAATTACCTGCAGATAAAGGGATATTCATATCTCAGTCCAAGTATGTGGAGGAATTGTTGAAGAAGTTCTGTATGGAAGAGTCAAAGCTAGTTGGTACACCCATGGTGACTGGATGTAAGTTGACAACAAAAGATGATTCTTTGAAAGAAAATCAGACAAGATACAGATCAATGATTGGTGGATTGTTGTACTTAACTCAAACTAGGCCTGATATCATGAATGTTGTATGTATTGTTTCAAGATTTTAAGTTGATCCAAAGGAATCTCATGTGACTGTTATGAAGAGAATTTTTAGATACTTGATGGGAATAGTTGGCTTTGGCCTATGGTATCCTAAAGATGATGATCTTACCTTGAGTGCCTTTATAGATGCTGATTGGGAAGGAGATGTAAATGACAAGAAAACTACTAGTGGTGAAGCATTTTTCTTGGGTAAGAAGATGATTTCATGGTTAAGCAAGAAGCATAATGTCATTTCCTTATCTACTGTAGAGGCTGAATACATTGTTTTTGCTAGCAATTGTACTCAAGTCCTGTGGATGAAATAGATGTTGAAGGATATCAAAGTTGTGTATAATGAGCCTATTGCTATATTATGTGATAATTCAAGTGTTATTAACATTTCTAGGAATCTGGTGTTGCATTCAAAGAAAAAGTATATATCTATCAAGTTCCACTTTTTGAGGGAGAAGGTAAGTGAAAAGGAAGTCAGACTGGAGTATGTGCCTACTAAGGGGAAGATATGAGACACCTTTACTGAGCCATTGCCTAAGGATACTTTTGAGTATCTCAGAGGGAAGTTAGGGGTGATTACCCCTCCTAATCAGAACTAAGGATGCATTGCATTGCATTAGTCCATGCATTTCATGGTCATATCTTGTTTTGGATTGATGTTGTGGTGATTGCTACTCAGGAAGAGTACTCAGATGCTCAGATGTTCAGATATGTGGTTCAAATTTTGTGTGGAGCTTAGAGATCTTTGTCATTGATGTCAAAAGGGGAGAAGAGTCATGTGAAAAACTAGAAATTATCTAGGGAAAAGAGCCTTATGGGGAAAAGATCATGTGAAAGTGTTGAGGAAAAAATGAGTCAAATCCTAAGGGGAAGTAAGTGTCAAGAGTTAGTTGCATTGATGGTTTTTTTTGCATCATGTGTTGTCATCAATGCCAAAGGGGGATATTGTTGGATACTGTGGTTGTCATTGATGTCAACACTATTAGCATTAATTCACTTGAAGTTGTATATGTCGAGGATATTGAGAAAAATGTAATAAATGAGTTGCATGTTGTCAGTAGTGAAGTTCAATATGTCAGTAAGTTCTATACATTGATGATTAGAGGTTGTGAACTGAAGGGTTTTTTTTTTAGTATATCTAGTTTATCCACTTTGAGTTTCAGAGATCCATGTGAAGATTTGATTGACTTATGATTTTCATTCTAACAATTTTTCTGTTGCTTCAGTTGGTGTTTTTGATTGAAGACAAGGCTATTTCAATTATCTCAATTGTTGTGTCTCAGATCATGCTCTCTATCTTTGCTGTACGCTCCATTGATCAAGAAATTGGTTACGCATTTTCTCTTGTGTGTTCATGTTTTTCTTAGTTCTTGGCCAACATGATGTTTCTAGTACGTTGTGGATCTCGAGGAGAAATTAATTGAAGTAAGTTCTTTTGTGTTCGCCGAGATGTTAATTTGGGTCTTCACTAAGTTGTGTCTGACCTTGGTTAATTTTCATTAATAATCTTTAGTGTTTTTGGCTGATAGTTTATATTCATTTTATTATTTTGTTGAAGTCGGCATGTAGGGATGAAATTTTGTTGCTGAGTATATAAGAGAAATCATTTATTCAATTGAAGTGTGAGTGGATTCCATGCGCTTCCGTGTATGTGTGAATATCATATTATGCAGCAAAGCGTGAAGAAGTTAAAGAAGAAGTAAGCTCAGAAGTTCTTAACCGTAACCGTGATTAGGCATTAGCAAATCCTACTTTACCGCCTTCAAACTCGCGATATAATCCAATTCTTCAGATAGTGTGTCTTCCTTGCGGTTAGCCAGTCAGTCTTGTTGCACTATAGTTAGCTCTAGGCAGTTTTCCTGAATGCATGTGAATTCCCCATTTATAATTCTTTTATAATTTTAACAGGGTATAATCTTGTGGACTAATCTCCATCGTGGTTTTTCCCCTAATAGGGTTTCCACATAGAAACAAATCTTGGTATTATGTGTGTTTTGTAAATTGATGATTTATGCTTCATGGTTAATTATCAAATATTAGAATAAGGTTGGCCAAGAAAGAAGATGAAACACAAGCTAAATAAATTGAATAGGTGGTCAAAGAGCTTGATAGGATCTAAGAGGAATTTGATTTAGAATAGCTACCACTAATAAAAAAATTATAAGTATAGGTTTGGTCTTATTATAGATAGTTAGGAAATAAATTGAAAGTTAATGAACAAAGCAGATATAGGATGACACAATTGACTATGAATTTGAAAATGATGATTTCAGAGAAAAATTGCATGGATTTGGGCCAACATGGAGGCTATTTTAATTTAATCTCCTAGTTTCCATTAGATTTCTAATAACCCCTTATTTAAAATGTGTGTAGGGACATCTTCTAGAATTCATGTTTCTTAATTTGTGATAACATTAGAATTGTGTAGAAAAATCTAACTACATTCTCAAACTTGGACTAGTGATGGGGAACTATTGGAATTCCTAAGACTAGAATGGGATACAATGATTGCTAAAAACATATAAGGAAATATGCATAATGAAACAAATATGCTAGAAGGTGGTTACATTTTGTATAAGAATAGAATACTTATACTATGTGGGTCTAAGATGAAGAAAAAACCTTGGAAATACTACATGACATGCCCATGGTATGAAACTCTAGATCTTGCATAAACTATAGGAAAAAGGGAGAGAGATTCATCTGGAAGTGATTCAAGAAGGGTCTTTCCGCACAAATTAGCAAGGACATCACTTACCCATAGAAAGGAGGAGAACATGACATTTCAGTAACTCTGTTATAGCCTCCATTTATTCCTCATCAAGATCTATAATGTGTATTCATGGATTCCATCTAGAGTCTTTCCAAAGTGTATGGTAAACATTACAATTATACTATTGCAAATAAGATAAATAAATATGCATACATTTTTATGACTTATTTTATATTCAATGTGCATCATGTGGTAGACTTAATTTTCAAAGAGATGATTAGGTTATTGTTGATATTATGTGTGCCCCACTAGCTATAATTGATCTAAGATACCTTAATAGGTTATTATGTTAATAGTGCTTCCATTTGGGTTTTCCTTTCCTTCCACCCTAGTTGGTCACCTAAATCCCTAATTGATTAAGTCCCCAAGTGTTAAGGAATATCGTTGGAGGTTCCATAGGAACTAGGAACCATTGGTTCCTAATTCCCATAGAACCCATGACAAAGGTCTACAATAAAGGACGTTCAATTATGGAGGAAAATTGAACACATCAAAGGGTTCAGGGGACAAGGAACCAATTGTTACTAGTACCCAAGGACCTTCAATGAAGAAGAATAAGCGAACAACAAAGGAAGTAGATGTGGGTGACTATGGTGAAGTCAACACAAGTAAAGGTCAATGATGACTATAGTGAACATGTAGAGGATGACACCAAAGCACCAATTTTTTTCCTACACCTCATCTACATACGAGTTGGTGAGGAATTTTTAATACTAAACAAGAATAATTTAAGGAAGAACAACAACCAACCATACTTATTTTATTATATTCATTTTTTCCAATGCCCATTCCTTGGATTCATTTTTCAATGGATTTTATGGGCTCCCTACAAGATTATTCAATGCTAAGGACACATGCCTATAGTTTATGATATTCTTGATCATCATTTTTCTTCCATGATGAAGCATATAGTTTGTTAAGACTCAATTCTTATGGTTCTTTTCCTTAGATTTTCTTCTCAATAGATCTACATCTTTGTAACTCTTCTTTTCTAAAACAAGCTCCATACCTCTAAATGAATAAAGATTGTTGCTTTCACCTCTTCTCACTTCTTGCACTTTGTGTAAAGGTTCTTTACCTTTGTGTTTGAATGATTATTCCTTATCTTCCATGTTTGTATGTTGTGTTAAACATGCTTGTAGGAGCTAATTGTGGATACTCCTTTTCCATTTTAGTACTTGTCAAGCCCTCAAATTCATCCACATCTATAATAGATATTTGTGTGGGTTATCTTAGAAATTTATTCACTTCTCTTTGTTTTACTGGGAAAGAAGACTACTAATCTAGGTGCATCAACAATCTTTCCATTTAATGCATTCCTTCTCCACATTTTCCTTGAAAGATCTATAGGATAGGATTAGTTGTAGGGCTATCTAGTGTTGGGTTGAATCAAAAATTTCATCTAGGTTAGAGAGGGAACCAACCCTTTATCTAGAGGTTTGATCTCATCTACAAGGTCCAACACCTTGATATAATAATAATGATAATTCCCCTTTAATATTTTATGATTTAGAACTCTAATATTTAACTCCATTTTTATTTTTTTTACAATTCCTTGTGAAATGAGAGAAGATAGAGATACATGTTTTATATTCTTGTATTAACAAGGCATGCAATGTGTTTTACGTACCAAATATTATATCAATCACTACCAAGTTTTTAGAGAAATGAATTTACTTGAGAGTTTTTTAAATCTTTCTTATAGGAGGTTCAAGGATTACACTTGTAGAAAATTATATGTATGTTAACATGTTAGAGAGTTTGTGCTCGTGCATGGGTACATATGGATTCCATGTGCTAGAAATTTTGGTTGTACGTGGATAAATAATGGTTTGAAATAAAGTTAGACAAATCTAGATTTTTTCCTCAAAAAAATTAAGTATTATCTTATTTTGAAATACTTACATACAAATTTAAAACATAAACCAATGCAAATGAAAATATATACACATAAATTATAACATAAGGAAAAAAAAATACCAAATACCAGATAACTAAAAAAGAAAAAAAAGGGAAAAATTCCTTACCTTAGGGATTGTTAGCATGCCATGAAACTTGCTCTCTCACTTGGGATCTCGTTCTTGCTTCCAATGTTGTAGGTGGAAAATAAGGTTGCAAACGTTTAAAAAAAAAAAAAAAAAACTTCTACGAAACAAGATCTTGCTTATTACAAATCAAGATCTCATTTTGTAGCAATCGAGATCACATTTTGTACAAATCAGGATCCTATTTCTTAAATCTAGGTTCAGGACACTGAAACAAGATCTTGATTTTTAAAAAATGGGATTTTGTTTTAATTTTAGGCTCAAGACCCTTAATCCAAACGGGATCTCGATTCATTTTGCCTGATTTCAGGATTTTTCTAAGGCTGAAACTTCCACTAGAAGTGAACTCAACTTCGTGCTTTCACCTCTCACATTGATTGCAAAATAATCAATAGGTAAGGGCTAAATCTTGAGAAAATTCCACTCATAGGTTCTTTTAGTTTTTTAGCTACAAAGAATTAAAAAAAAATACACCACTTGTATGAACATTGGTAAGAAACATTGAAACATATAGTCGATCCCTTTTCAAGTATGTCACCTCAAACTACATGCCAATTCTCATTTTTTACAATAAGGGTGGAACCATTAGAAGTATCACTCATAGTAGGTGTCTTGATCAATAGAATTTGTGTTGCATTACCACATGTCTATCACCTTTCTTTCAATTCAATCCCTTGAATCATTAATTTGTGATCATAATCATTGACCCACATTGATTATTGAAGGGTCTATGACCAAGGGAAAATAGGGAGAGCATATGTAATGACCCCATATTTTTCACCACTTAGATACAAAGTAATGAAATATAAACATGTTTCTTTAATTCAACCTTAGTGAAAAAATGAAATACTTGTGGTCCTTTGCTCAATATACTGATGGAACTCACAACCTTTTTTGTTTAAAAACACAGAGTTTCACTCCATTTTCTCTTCAATTAGCCTTCTAATCTATACCTTGACATTGTGGCCAACAATTTACCTACATGGTCTATATAAACCATATGCCCCTAAATAAAATCTTACAAACATGTGTCTATTAAAAAACTCTATACAACCATACCACACTTGGCATTTAGGACTATGTTGTTAGGAAAAGTGCTCATAAATACCTTAAAAAATAAATTTAAACTAAATTTCACTAAGCATGTAGATAATTCCTTATGATTCTTTTAAGGAGAATATAAAATAAATCAAATAAAAAAACATTTTTTTGACAAGTAAACAACACTTGAAAAAGAAAGAATGAGAAGAATAATGGAATCAACCACAAGAAGAAAAGAGACATAAATATACCCTCTAAAAACCATTTTGAGAAAAATCTAGCTTCCAAAGCACCATACAAACCGATGTATTACCTAATAAACCATGGTTACAATACATTCATAGAGCTTCTCCATACGATATTTCAAAGAGACCATTGTTGCTACTCCTCTAGTGGAAAATTAACATCATAACCTTGTGAAATATGTTTTATATGTTTTTATCCAATGTATCCAATTATCTCCTTAAGGGGTCCTAAAAAATCACAAGAAACCAATACCATGGACCCAAACAAGGTCCCAAAATACCATAGTATGAGATTTCATGATCATCACATATATGGAGCCATATTAGAATATAAATAACTCTTACATAAGTATCTTCAAATTCCACCACTTAATGTGGAATATGTAACTCCCAAGTACTCCCTCATGAAGCACTAATTACATATTGCACCCACTATTAATGAAAGTTGCTCCAACAAGTTTTCTTTATAACCTTATCATTAATGCCTCCTTACAATAATATTTCAAAGTCCCAAAAGAATAATTAAATATATCTCCACCCTCAATTAGGAATCACATATTCACACTCCATGATAATTGGAGATGCATACATAATTAAATTTCTATAACAATTGTACCTTAGGATATGCAAGGTGAATACACACCTTATCCTAACACATGGCAATCCTCCATTAGTTCATACAATATGAACACACATGAGTCATCCATGCATTCTCTTTTTGGCCAATGAGGCCATGACATATTAGGCCAAACATGCATTGAATATGGCCACCAAGTCTATTAAAGAGTCCACAAATTGAGTAGTCCATGGAAATCTTCTCAAGATCAATGGAAAAATGAGAATAAAAATGTGGTGCCAAGCTATATTATACACTTCACTCAAATTCCATAACATAAAGAAAGTGAGCCTACCACATAGTAATTGTAATGTAGAAAATTTTACTCCCTTCTTGGAGATAGTACAATTTCACACTTATTTTGGATCTATTTTAGTACCCTTGCATTCATGTCCCTTAGATCATCATTAATATGCCCCTAAGACCCCTTTATTATGCATCTGAAGGTTTATTTCAACTAAAATCTCAACAAATTCAACAAATACATTTAATTTTCTAGTACCACAACATTTTCTTAGCCCGAAAAACTAGGGTGGGACTCATACGCCACCTTGGGCATATGAGTCCCCCTAGGTGGGACCCATAGGATACCTTGGGTGTATGAGTCCCCCTAGGTGGGACCCATACACCACCTTGGGCATATGAGTCCCATTTTTTAGTAGGAAATTAAGGTTTTTCATTCAATTTTTTGGCAAATATCAGCATTTGGGATCTAATAAACAATAAATTAGATAGGATGCCTATAAAACTAAGGTTTTGAATCATTATCTCACCTAGAATTTTCAAGCAAGAGAGTCTCACCTAGATTTAGAGCTTTCAAGAGAGATTTTCAAGCATCCAAGAGTAAGGAGTAAGCAAAGTTGAAGTCTTGGAGCAAAATTATAATGTTCTTGCAGGTATTCAAGCTCACTTTCATTTCAAGATCAAGCATTGTCAAGGATTTGTGATGGATGCCTATGGAGGATCATGATGGATTCTAGGTTGGGGAGATGCAACTAGCCATTTAACCAAGCTTAATGACTTATTTCCTAAGTGATTCCATCTTCCATTATCATTCTACTTTCTACCTAAAGGAAGGTACATGCATTCTTATGGCTTATTAGTGTGATTGAAGATCCCCCAAAGTGAGTCATCATCATTTCCATGTTTCATTTATGCATTATATTCTAGCACATTAGAGTAGGATTAATTGCACTTTGGATCTCTTAATCTTAGACACAACTAAGATTAGGACTTTCACACACATTTCCTTTCAAGATCTATTTTTTTCTACCAAGGTTTAATTACCAAACTAGGGGTTTGATTGAGGCAAACCCCCCATAAGAAAATCAACACAACATTTTGTTTTGTATATTCCTAACAGGTTCAGACCTGGAAGCAAAGTTTTAGAGGCATAGGAAGGAAGTGCAAAGATATAAGAATAGTTTTAGATCCTGCTTTTTTAGAAAGGAATCTAATGGGAATAAATCACCACCTTGGGCATATGAGTCCCGATATACCACTTTTACCAATTTTCTGTAGATCTTGGTTTGTCACTGGAAGATTGCAGATCCTACCCAGAAACCCTAAACTAGGACTAAATTTCCCAGTCTGGTGTATTAGTCCCAGTACAATTCAAAAACAATAAATTTTAGGGTTTTTAAATCTTGTTTAATCATCCCTAATCCTCCATGTAATTTTCTATATCTTTTTGTTTAGTGATCTAATATCATATTCTAAGTTTCTAGGGTTTAGTGTATTCATGGTTGCATTTCTCCATAGAAGCTTCATTTAATGGTGAACCCCTCCATTTAATCACACCTAAGGAGACCTCTCTAGTTCGCCTTCCCTCAATTGAGTCACTTGGTTGAGGGATCTTGGTTTCCTAATGAAGTAAAGTGCGAAATAGGTCCCCTAATTGTTCCATCTCCTAAAAGGTGGAACATCCTATTTCCCATCAGTTCATTTTGGAAAAATCAACGTTTGGACCCTTTATTTTTTATTTGGAGAGAATTTCAATCCTATATCTAGCTTACATTAATGTTGCATTAGATCTTGCAATAGTTAATTTGCATTTAGGGCTTCTAAATATTGCATTAGTGAAAAGTGCATATAGGTTGCATTTTTGCATCTCAAATCATTTAATTTCATTGAAATTCTATAATTGCAAATAATCAATTCAACATACAAGTTAGAAACATTAGAATCAATTCAGAATTTGTTGAATTTGTGTAAAAACCCTAATTCGGGACTCATTCACCCGCTTGGGAAATTTAGTCCATGTACAAGTGGGTTTTCCATTTTTTTGGGAATTTTGTGTTATTTGTTTTTTTAGTATTTGAACCTTCCAAAAACCCTAAAGAGGACTCATTCGCCTCTTTGGGCGATTTAGTCAGATATTCTAGACCTAAACTTGCATTTTACAACATTAAAAACTTTGTTTATATGTTTTTGTTTGCTATTATTATATCTTTGTTTTAGTGTACTAAGTTTTATTTTCATTCATTGCATTAGATCTAGCTTAATTTGGTTTCATTTCAAGTACACATTTCAATTGTGGATAGAATTAGATTACTGCACTTTTTTTCATTTCCAACATTACTTCATAGATTGATAAGATTAGATTACATTTAGAATTCATTAGAAAACAAAAAAACCAACAAAACATCTAAACCAAAACAACTATAAACCAATGAAACCATTGGAGAAAGCATAGTTATTTGAATATGTCAAATCTCTTTTTCCAAGTTAACCTATCCTTCAAGCCCTTTAGTAGTGATGACTTTGACATGTTAGATGAATCCCTCAAGGACTTTATCTCACAAGGTTCATCGACTAAGGCTTGTTATAACAAACTAAAACAAAGAGAAGCTAATGTTGTCCAACCTCAACTCATCCTTTACCCACCTTCAAACCAACATCAAAATCAAAACAAAGTCATTCTCATCCTTGAACCACCTAAGAATAATGTTTTGAAACAATCGAGTTATAATAATATTGCTCATACATATAACACTAGAAACAATCCACAACCAAGACAAACAACTTCAATATCCTTACAATTGCCTCAACCCATCTTTCCTAGTGCTCCTCGTTTTCCTTCGCATAGTGGGAAGGAGTATAATATTGTGGAAGAACTTAAGAATACTCCCACAAAGATATCCCCATGGGATTTAATTCAAACTTCACCTAGTTATCATACTATGCTTCAAACAACCTTGCAACAAGTTGTGGTTCCCTCTAGTGCAAATCCAAGTGATGTAGCAGCTCTAATTCAAGGAATGAATGTGATTAACATAGAAATTACCTTTCCCCAAAATGAGTTACCTCCCTTGGAAGTGAGAAATAAATATGAAGCCTTCATGATAATAGCTATCTTCAACAGAATATGGATAAAGTGAACCCTTGTCGACAATGGCTCAACTCTTAATGTGTGTAGGGTAACCATTTTGGATAAAATTGGCATGGATAGGTTGATAATTGAACCTGATTCCTTATCAATTCAAGGATTTGACAATGTAGGAAAGCAACCACTTGGTGATAATTACTTTACCTATTACAGTTGGAAAGGCTACATTAAAAAATCCCATCCATGTGATGCCTCATGATCTATCATACAACCTTCTTTTAGGAAGGCATTGGATTCATGAGATGAATGTAGTTCCTTCAACTCTTCACCGTATCATGAAGTATGTCTATAACAATAAAGTGTACAAAATTGAAATAGATACCAAGCCTTAAATTTGCTTACAAATTGAAAAAGAAACGATGAGTCCTCTAAAGATATTAATTCCAACTTCATAGATAGAACCTATAAGGAAGAGCAACAAGAGATAGAAAAAGTGTCAAAATTATTGGAAGATGATTGGGGTTCATTAAACTTCACACCTTCATTTATTGGAGATTACAACATTTCAACAAAAGTGGAGAAAGAAAAAGAAAAAGAGAATACAATAATGTCAACGCAACATATGGAAGAACCATCAAAGGGTTAATATTCGACATGCATTCAAGAAGACAACACTTACACAACCAAATTTGAAGAAAATTATTATGAATCACCACCGACATCAAAATAAATGAATGAGCTTTATGGAAAAAGGATATCAACTCGCAAAAAATTAGGTTACAATGGAAAAGGATGTGGTGTGTATGGGCAAGGCATTCATGTTCCTATAATACATTATCCGTAAGAAAGCACAAGAGGTCTTAGATATTTCCCCTCAAATATTACAAAAGCATAAAAAAATCCTTCACTTAGTCTCAACATTGTCATGCAAGATGTTCCTAAAAAGCCTCTTATGTATTGAAGTATCTTGAATTAATAGACATGACAAGTAAGGATATGACTTTGGACCAATGTCGCAATGATGAAGCTATAGCACAGTTTCTAGGAGTCTATGATCATCTACCAATACATCATCACAATAAATGAAGTTATCATGCTTTAAGTGCACAAAAATCCTTTACAGATAATGAGAAAACAAGTGACAATGAAAAAAAAGAAGATGAATAAATACTGAAAAATCAAAATCAAAGTGCATTACTTATAGGAGATACAATCAATGTGCCAATGGACATATCTAATGAATAAAAATTGATTCCAATAAGAAAATGTCTTGATGATGATGAACAAGAAAATCACGCAACATTGTTACAAGAATTTTGTAAAATATTTGCTTTGAAATATTCAAACATGCCCAGTATTGACCCTCAGATCGTGATGCACAACATAATCCTAGGGAATGATGATAAACTAGTGAGACAAAAGATACGTAAGATGAATCCTAAAAATAGCTTTGTTGGTCAATGCTGAAATTGAGAAGCTCTTAGATGCTGGTTTTATTCATCCTATAGATTATTCACCATAGATTTTAAATATTGTAGTAGTGGCTAAACTTGATAATCATATTAGGATGTGTACGGATTTTTGTGATTTGAACAAAGCATCTTTAAAAGATGACTTTCCCCTTTCTAATATTGACATGATAGTGGATTAAATTGTGGGCCATACACTATCATCATTCATGGATGGATTTTCAAGATATAATTATATTTTTATCAATACACAATAGCCTTCACTACACCTTGGGGAACATTTTCTTAGGTTGTAATGCCTTTTGGACTAAAAAACACTGGTGTGACATATCAAAGAGTTATGACATTGATATTTCATGATTACATACACAAAATCTTGGAAGATTATGTTGATGACATCATGGAAAAATCCTTGAATCATGAAGACAATGTTAATATTCTTTGAAAAATATTTGAGCGTATTCACAAGTACAACATGAGATTGAATCTGAAAAAGTGTGTTTTTGGGGTTGAAAGTGGAAATATTTTAGGTTTATTATGTCACACAAAGGAATACAAGTGGAAACAAATAAAATTGATGCAATCATAACATGGCACCTCCTAGAAATATTTCACAATTGTGTAGTTTGCAAGGAAAGATTCAAGCTATATGTCACTTTTTTTGTGCATCCTTGGCGAATTGGACCTTACCTTTTACTCAACTTCTCAAAAAGGAAACAAAATTTAATTGGAATGAAGATTGTAAGAAATCCTTTGAAGAATTAAAGGAGTACTTATCCAACCCTCTTGTATTACAGCCAACAATTCAAGGAAAACCTTTCATTCTTTATCGGCATTTTCCCACGCTCTCGCAACGTTGTTGGCTCAAAAAGATGAAGATAATAAAGAGCATCTTGTTTATTACATTAGTAGGAAAATGATTGATTACGAAACTCGATACACCAATCTAGAGAAACAATGCTTAGCCCTTGTGGTTTCCCCTAGTAAGTTGATACATTACTTACTTAATGCCGAAATGTAGGTAGTGACTAAGTTTGACCCTTTAAAACATCTCTTCAATAAAAAAACTTATTAGGACGCTTATCCAAATGGGTAATGTTATTAACTGAGTTTGACTTTAAATTTGTAGATTACAAAAAGCAATTAAGGGACAAGCCTTGACCAACCATTTAGCTAAAGCATCTTCACCATTAGCATCATATAACATTGACTCATTCCCTACCAATAATGTGTTGACAATCGAAGCCAATACATGGGAGTTATATTTTGATGGCTCTAAGTGTAGAACTCACTCCGGTGTAGGAGTTATAATAGTCCCACCTTCAGGAAAGCCTATCCCCTTGTCTTACCACTTAAAATTCCTATGCACAAACAACATAGTAGAGTATGAAGCTTTAACTGCTAGAAAATGCACCGCTTTAAACCTGGGAGTTCAAAACATTAAGATATTTGGTGACTCACAATTAGTCATTAAATAAATAAACACATTGTATCAAGAAAAACATGACAAATTATCAAAATATAAGGATCTCACAAGAATCTCTTAGAAAAATTTGATTCATATACCATTGATAACATCCCACAAAAAGATAATCGACATGTAGATGCAATGGCAAGTGTGGCTTCCCTTATATCTCAAGATCCTTCCAAACATTTCACATTCCCTATCCATAAAATTATGCAACCATCAATAGAAGATAAGGTCAACAAAGTTTTATCAACCACCACAAAAGCTCTAGTGAATGGTATACACTAATATTTAATTATTTGAAAGAAGGTACCTTTCTTGAGCTGACAACTAAGAATACTCGAGCCTGCCTTCGAAAACTGGTGTCTAGATATATAATCCTTACAGAATGTTGTATAGAAGGTCCTTTGATGGTCTTTTGATTAGATGCCTTAAACAATCTGAAATCCCCATAACACTTACAGAAGCTCACATGGGTGCTTGTGGAGGTCATTTTGGAGGAAGATCACTAGTTCAAAATTTAATTCGCATAGGATACTATTGGAGACATATGGAACAAATTGCTTTGAATATGTTAAGAAATGTCACAAATGTCAAGAACAAAGAAATTTGATTCATGCTCCTGCTTTCGAGCTTCATGCCCAAGTTCCTATTTGACCATTCTCGGTATGAGGTTTGGATCTTATAGGAAAAATATCACCACCTTCTTTCGCTGGACATACATTTATAATTATTGCAACAAATTATTTCATGAAATGGGTAGAAGTCGTTCCCCTTTGCTCAACAACTACTGATGTAATATGTCGTTTCATATTAGAACACATTATTGCTCGCTTTGGATTACCTTTTGCGTTGGTTTCAAACAATCAGACACCATTTAAGAATAATGATGTGAAGAAGTTCTTAGAAACGTTTAACATCCAACATCATTATGGTGAAGCTAAATCAACTAATAAAAATCTTGAACAAATCTTAAGAAAAATAGTAACCAAACATAATAAGGATTGGCATATGCAATTAACATATGCATTATGGGCTTATTGTACTAGCATTATAACATTAATCGGAAATACTCCTTATAACCCTATTTATGGTACTGAGGCGATAATGCCCTTGGAGTTAAAGATCCTTTCATTAAGAATTGCTCTTCAAGGACTTATTGATAATAATACTTATAAAGAACAATGATTGCATTAGCTTGAAATTCTTGGTGAACAGTGCATCAATGCTCTTGAGCATCTCCAAGCTTACTCTAGACGAATGCAACGTCGTTACAATGATCATGTCATCCTTCGTTAATTTAATAAAGGTGATTTGGTGTTATTTGAGAATCAATATAATTTCAATGTTGTTGTGACTTAAAAAGGAAAATTCATCGCTAATTGGTTAGGACCTTACATAATTGATGAAATTTATGGGTCTAGAGCATACACGTTAACATAAATGGATGGTTCACCTCTTAAAGAACCTATTAATGCCACACATTTGTGTTGGTACTATGTCTAACCTTTTCGAATAGTGTGAATGTTAAAGAAGTGATGTTAGAGTTAGTAGATGGCATTCTATATTCCCTCGCATTACTTCATTCTTGAAAAACAATCATTTGTGTGTCTTGAATATTAAAGTAATTATTCAAATTAGTTTTGGATTTTTACTTTAGGTTTCATACTATTCGAGTTAATCTTGTATGTTGTGTTAGATTAGATCCTTATATGCATTTAATGTTCTACAATTAGATCATAGGTGCATTTAATTTAGCATAACATACTCAATAATAATGTTGAATCTAAAAGAAAACTAAGATAGTTTTAACTATATCACATAAAACATATTAGATCATGAAGATATTTATTAAATACTCTTAAAAAGATTATTTCATAAATCACATTACCATCTAACTTAAACACATAAATATAAGCGAACAAACATAAATGATCATATATATATCATAAAGTTTTAAGTACATATCATCAAATATACAATGCTATTGTGGCCTATTACTACCATATCCCTTGAGACCTAGTGATCACCTTTGTTGAGAGATGGTAGTATGTGATCATGATCTACCCATGGATCCTAGTGCATCCAATAGGCCCTATACTCGCCTGACAACCCCAGCATCCTGTACGATGGCCTCCTTGCACTCTCAATCTATGTGCTCTCTCTCTACCTGCAGCTAGGTGAAAACCTCTCCACGTAGTCTCTCGAGCTCTACTAGATCTCATGATTACCGAAGCTCATCATAGGCAGCCTGCAATGCTGATAGCTCACCCATAGCTCGATCAATGTGACTAGTAGCGCTCTTGTATGCTCCTCTCAACCTTGCAAAATGATTGAACAGATCTGGATGGTGCTCCATAATCGATGGGGTCATGTAATCTATGGCAACAACCTCATCTACTAGCAAAGGTTGAACAATCTCTATGACATCCAGTTGGTAGAGATCTTATGGCTCTCTCATGGATCTTGTAGGATGGAAATCATAAAGATAATTAGTAAACATCATAACACATATATAAATTAAAAGCAAGAACATGAGCATAATCATAAAAAGTATAAACATAAATAATGTGTTGTCACCTAGGTCTCTTGTATGTTGTGTAGGAGGTATTGAAGATCTATTACCCTCCCCGTGCTCATGAGTGTTGGCATGTGTTGCAGCTGTTGATTGTGATCTAGTAGCTCAGGTGGGAACTAAATCTCTACACTTAATGGAAACTGGACCCTCACTTGTTATATCACTACCCTCACTCATCAATTGGCTCTCCTCCTCCTCATCCTCATCCTCATCCCCATCCTTGTTCTCGTCCTCATCCTCATCCCCATCCTTGTCCTTTTCCTCATCCTCCTCCTTGTAGTCTAAGTCCTCCTCCTTGTCATAATCCTCTACCTCATTTGCAAACAAGTATGCAAGCCTGATCCCCTCACTTGTCTCCTCCCCATCATCCTTGTGATCTAGAAGAGGTCATGTGTAGTCTATAGGCTAATCCATAGGAAAGACTGGAGTTGGTCGTGCTACAACCCACCACTCCTCATATGCATCTGTACTACCCACGTCATCAACATCGAAGATTGGGGGCATATTGAAATCCTCATCATTTGAATAACTAGACACAACATCATCGACTATGAGTCATCTCATATTTTCATCCCTATGGGCACTCCGCACTAATCATTTATAGAATGGTCGTGCTATTGGTGGAACCTATACCTATCCAAATTACCTCATAACATGATCATAGTACAAGGGTATCACTATGTAATCATGCCTCCCTAGTAAACACCGGTCCCTTTACATCCTAGGCAATTGGTGTGTCTCATCTAGCCACTGTGGTATCAACTAGTAAGGTCTCCATAGGATCTCCACTTGATTAAGACAGTAAAAAATTACTCTCCAAAATAATAGATCTCCATACTACCATGCTCGCCTAAGTGGATAACTAAAGGAGTGTGGGTATACCATGGCACCTAAAGTAGGAAATCCTATTGATCTGGTACATGTGATATGCTCCAAGCACCAAAATTGTAGTAGTGTACAATGAACCATACTGTCCACCTCCTAAGAGGCGAATTGTCCCAAATCATAATAGAGATGTGCTAGTATACTGCGACCCTAGGGATAGACAGTCCTATGCTGCTCCATCTCCTATATCATGTGCACTAGTCCTCCATCTAGGTTTGCTCCTTGACCATCTTGGACTAGTACTGATGTTGTAGTAAATATCATGATCTACCTAAGGAGTGGTGATCATGCGTACAGTAGCCACTTCACCTCAATACATGGCCCCACGATCCTCTCCCAAATCAAACCTCCAAGGAAATAATGAATATCTGCTCTCATCTCATGGTAGGATCAATCCTCTATGAAATGCATGGTCTCACCTTAGATAGGAACCCAAAGAATGTGATGTGCATCCTCCAGAGTGATAGTCATCTCATTGGTGGGTAGATGAAAGGAGCAAGTATCTACATCCCACCTCTCTGCTAGTGCCATCAACATGGCATCATGGTACTTCATGGGAAGCATGAGATACACCCAGTATATACCTATCACCTATAATGTCTTTGTGTCCTCTGAAAGCATTGTAACTAGGTCTTGTAGGCAACATAATAGCCTACTGCCGAGACGATGTTGCGATTGAGGAGGAACTTGATAAAAAAGAAAAAATATCACATATAAGCATTCTAAAATCTTAAATCTATACATCAAAAGTCGAAAAGTGTGCTAAAGTTTCTCTAGTGTACTTTTCTAGGGGTCCCTAGGGGGTGTGTGCAAAAGAAGTTTGGTCCACTTTTGGCCAAAATGAAGTGTTTTCCCTTGATTTTAGATTATTTGACACATTTGACCTTAAAATTTGAAGCACTTAGAGATGAAATCTTTAAAAAAGTCACTAATCATAAAATGTAGTGCTTGGAGTCTAGTTTCCAAATATGTAATTTATTTCAATACCCAGATTGTACAAATTGAGTTTTAATAGGCTTTTCTAAAAACCACTGTTTAAAAGTCTTTTTTTTTTACCATACCATGCACGTGTATGACATCCATATTTTGACTTAAATTATCATTTTTTTCAAAAGAAATCCTTTTGGGAAAAGTTTTATGACTCAGCGAACCTTGCTCTTGATATTTTTTTTGTTTTTATTGAATTTTTTTTTATTATTTGCTTTTTTATTAGGAAGATTTGTCGTTTTGAAAAATCGTCATGTACGACATGCATAAGATGACCTAAACTTATCATTTTTTGATTTTTTTTTTCAAATTGAAAAGAATTGTCTGAAGTTTGCTCTCATGCAATCCGTTTGTCAAAATGTTATGTTGATCAAAAGTTATTAAAATAGTAAAAAACTCTGATATTTAAAGTTTATGGACCAATTTTATTAGAAATTAATTGAAAAATAGAAAAAATAATTCAATTGCAAAACAAATTACATATTTAGAATCTACATTGTTTGATCTAAAATGGGTTTTAATTTTGTTAGAAAATTTTTGAAAAAAGGTCGTCAGCCATATGTCCAAAGTCAATATTTTTCTTTGACATTGTTAGGGCCTTCAATTTGCAGGTCAAACCAGGTTGAAGGCTTAGGTTCGGACTTCCAAAGATTTTCCCGAACTGAAAACCTTGGAAAAAACCCGCCCACGATGTAAAACAAAATTCAAATTTAAAAAAAGGGATCCCGATTATAAAACGGGATCCCGTTTAATAATAAACGGGATCCCGTGCTATAATCGGGATCCCATTTCTATTTCAACCATTGTAGAGATAACGGGATCCCATTTATAAGACGGGATCCCATTGCCTTTACAACGGCTCCCACACTCGATTCTAGTGAACGGGATCCCGATTATAGAGCAGGATCCCGTTTATATATAAATGGGATCTCGTTTGGTAATCGGGATCCCGTTTAGTTATAAGCGGGATCCTGTTTTATAGACGGGATCCCGTTTATATTATTTAAAAATACTATGCACAATTACTGTCAAGTCTGCAACTTTGCATCTTCACATGTACGGCCGAGAGCACTAAAAATCAATTATTTTTCATAAGTTATTGTATTTACAGGTGGTCAATTTGATTTTTTGTTGATTTTATCAAAGGGAGCATCATCTACACCATTTTTGAAGTGAAATTTGTAATATGGATTGAATTTTTTAAAGGAAGCTTGAAGAAAACAAATTTTAAAGTGGAATTGTGGTAGTTTTCTATTTGTTTTGAGGAACACAAGAGGAAGAATTTTTCCATAATAGGTATTCAACTTCCAATTTGGATTCAATATTTTGAAGTATTTCACTATTAACATTCATTTGTGCTTGAGAATTTTATAATTATGGGAGATAAATTTTGTAATAAGAGAAGAAAGACATTGACTCCTCAAGAAGTTGAAGCAAATAAAGAAAAAGAGAGACAAAGACAAAGACAAAGAAGAATGAGAATAAAATCAATGAACCATGGTGGAGCAACCAATTCAACAACTAT
>VDFB02155979.1:0-16877 GCA_007258455.2 Sequoia sempervirens | reverse complement strand
AAAAACAAGGCATACTACTACAGCAACAATATCCCTTTTTTCTTTGACAATATAAGATTATAATTGTAACAATTAAAAATTAACTATTTTTAAGATATACTTTCTTTTTTAAGACATGATTTATGTTTCTAATCTTTATAATTTTAATTATTTTGAGTAATTTTTGGGTACGGGAAAATTATTTTTCTGACTTGTTTCAGTCATGTTCATGTGAGTTGAACTTTTGGTGTCCTACCCTACCATTGGTCTGCATTAGCTAGCGACCTATTTTTGTTAACACTACAACATATACCAGTAGTAGGCCCCACCCCCAAGAAAAAGGTGAAAGCAGTTTATCCTTTAGAGGACCATGTGATTCGTCTGATCTGTGATGATCACAAGATGTGAAGCTACTTTTAGCATTCCTCAGTGATTCTCGGTCCCATAGACTGTTTAGTCTCGTGGAAATCATTAAAATCTTCCATTCATTCACTCTTTTGTGATGACCACCCAACAACCTAATTGTGATGTCACGGCTATCTATTGTGATGTCATGGCTATCCTATTGAAAAGTGGGAAATGGGGTTTTTCTTTAAACAATAAGGTGGTATTTTCTCTATTTGTCCCTTTCCCTAAATGCATTTCATTAGGAAAGAGATCACAAGGTGTAAGGATTGACTTTCAACCTCAATGGTGAGTCAACTAGACTTGGATCTCAGTCCTTAAGACAATAGGATAGATATGAAACCAAATTAAAATGATATGTAATGATCAAACTAAATGAATTATAAGACCTAGAACATGAAATGAAAATTCTCAAAAGTACAGAAACAGAAATCATAGTTTACAAGAAAATCTAAGAAGGGTAAGGACACATACATACCAATCACCAAAAGTTGATTTTCAGCTCTGTTGAAGGACAAGTTCGCCCTAGGGTGAATGGATCCTAGTTAGGGCTTCTAAAAATTCTTTTGGTAGTCCTCTGAGGTAGGATCTTAGCTTTTGTTTTGCATAGGTTCCACTATCGGAAAGTCAAAAATAAAATCTACAATTGAGTTTTTGTGGCTTGACAACAATGATGAAAAATTATGCAAGAATGCAAAATTGCTCTTTAAGATCTTCAATCCTTCTTTAACCTATGATCTGCACATACAAAGAGGGGGGAAAATTGTTTTGTTTGAATGGGGGTTTTCCTTAGTCAAACCCCAATTTTGGTAATTAAACCTTGATAAAAAGATAATGATAAATGGAGAAGGAAATGATGAATGAACACTTACTTCCTACAACTCACCAAACCTTACACACATAAGCTTAAGCATGATGATAGTGTTGGAATTTTTTTTGTCATTAAGCAGATTGTTGGAAACATGAACATGATAGTGTATAGTGTTGTCATTGATTTCAACATTAAAGTTAACTTTATATATAGCTAATTGATGAGCATGATTAAATGTAGTGTTATCAGTAATGTCAATCCATTATAGAGATATAGATGGATTTTTCTGATGCAGATCAAATGTGTTAGATATTTATCTAAGTCCCATAGTATAGTTTTCAATGTACAGTGAACCAGTTTTGAGGTCCGCATTGCTCTGCCACGAAGAATTGGGTTATGCAGTTCTAAGGAAATTTTGGTGTATGTTGGAGGAATCTAGATCCAAATTTTCATGTCTTAATGTCCTTCAATGTCAAAGATAATAATGACAGAGTATCGGACTTGACAATTGATGACAGTGTTACTGTTGCAAAGTACATGATTGGAATGCTCTGCATTCCACCACGAGTGAATATTTTTCTACGCGATTTTGAGTGAGTTCTTACAGGTGTCAAAAGTGTCTATCCTCCAAGTGGGAAGTGTTTTGGTGGTCCACATTTTTTATTGTGGATGAATAGATGGTTCATGTGACCACTCTTTGCTATCTAATTCTGACCTAAAGAGTTTGGGGTTGTGTGGAGTTAAAGTATCAATTGAGTGAACTTAAGGGAGTAATTATAGGTCCCTTCCAACCTATTTTGATGTGTCACAAGTTTTGAGGTGTGTATGGTTGGATCTTGAGCCAGCAGGTTGTCGTATTACATGTTTCATCAAATTAGGCTGACCTAATTGATGTTGTAGGTGTTTGTGAATGTAATACATATAAATGTAAGATTACAAATGTTATGCAAAGAAGAGCAGAATGGGTGTAAGTGTTGAGAAACATGAAGTGTGTTAAGTAAATGTACTGAGCTTCAGTGGAATTGTCTCCAACATATTGTAGATGTATTGTATCAGTTCAAATCTTGGTAGTGAGACACCCTTTCTTCTTTCTCTCTTATTCTCTGGACAATGAATCCACCTGGCAGTGAGCCTTAGGTTTTCCACGTAAATCTAGTGGTCTTGTGTTGTGTGATGTGATGCATATTTTAATTGTTTCTTTTCATTTCTACAAGTTTGATGAAATGTATTCAATACATGTTTAAGTGGTTTTAGAGAATATTGATTCACCCCCTCTTAGTATTTCGAGTGTTCAATAGATAGGATCTTGAATGCTATAACAAATGACTGATAAATTTGCTCTTGAATGCTCCTGACAATGATATTTACTTCTCCAAAAGTTGTTCATTTGGTGTTAGATTTAAATTGATAAAAAGACTATGTATTTATAGGTGCTTATATGATTTCCTGAAAATTCGATTCCAAATGTCGACAATTGCGTATTAAATTTGAATCATTAAAATATTGCCAAAAACATATTTGAAAATGGGTCCTGGGACTTAAAGGGAACCCATTCGCCCTTGGGAAAAAGGGTTCTGGCATAAAATTCTAGGACATTCATATTCCAACATGATTAAAATATTAATTACATTAATTAAATGTTAGTTTCCCTTTCAAAAAATAGGAATAATAAGGCTTTGGAATGCATAATTTGGAAAATTAGAAGCTTAATTAAGTCCAATAAATTAAGGGACCCAAGCAAAGTGTGAAATTGTAAAGGGTATATGATTTTCTACACTACATTTAGCGCCACTTAGTGAGAGTATGAACTTATGCTCAAACTCACATTGAAGTAGACAAATATGCGTCAAGAGAGGTTCAAGTGTAAAAATGTTAGAAAGATAGGATGACAAAGATCAAGAAGAATGATCAAACCCCCAGGATCTAAGATCCCATGGAAAACCAACATAAGGACAAAGAGACACAAGATGTGTAAGATACGTGCAGCAAGACAAGATACACAAGCATACACCATCCACCAAGTTCAAATCCCTCAGAGGTGCAATAAATATGAAAGAATTTGGGATAGTGCCTCATATGATTTTGGCAGAATTAATACCCTATAATATCTTTCTCTCAACTAAAGATGTATCAAATTATACTTTAGCTCTTGTATCAAAATTGGCTATAAGAAAAATGTATCAACTTATGCTTGTACTCCCTTATCAAATTATGAAAAATTATCTAAATTTAACATAAACCTGTTGGAAGAAGGAG
The DNA here is from genome assembly GCA_007258455.2 of Sequoia sempervirens. Classification (NCBI taxonomy): domain Eukaryota; kingdom Viridiplantae; phylum Streptophyta; class Pinopsida; order Cupressales; family Cupressaceae; genus Sequoia; species Sequoia sempervirens. The sequence goes on along the minus strand of VDFB02155979.1, from coordinate 13,426 downwards.
ATTGTTGGAAAGTCTATCATTGATGATATGGGTTGGCAACATGAGCATGAATTGCATAATACTACTTGATCCAGTGTTTTCATTGATTTCAACATTGATATGATCAACCTAGCATGATTTGGAAGTGCTACAGAAGACATGTGTACAAAATAAGTTGGTTCGGTAAAGATGATTGTACAGGAAATTAGCTAAGTACTTCTACTGACTATTTTATGGTTCAGTGTGTCAGTTTTTGGGTTCACACTCCACTGCACTAAGTGATCTCGCTCTATGTTTTTAACCATGGTTTGAAGTCTATCAGATTCAGGTAAATCAAGGTTTTGTGATGTTCTGTGAAATATCTTGAAAGTTATGCATCATAGATTTTAGCTTTGTGTATCACAATTATTTATATGCTTAGTATATTAATGTGAGAAGATTCTACATTTCCTTGAGAAGAATTATTTTATGTTGCGGTTCTAAGAATAGACCCATTGATGTCGGCAAAATGTGAATTTGAAGAAAGATCGAATTTGGAAGTTGCTTGTATGGAGAAGTTTATGTATGATTGAAAGGTTTTTGTGATTAGGTCCAATTCTTGGCCAACCTAATGCATGATATGTGTTGAGAATATTAAATATACATTGTGGATGTTTTTAGGATCTATTTTAGGTCTATGCTAACCTAAATTATGTATTGGACATTTGGTTTGAGCACGAAGAAGTTTTGAATCATGTGTGAAGCCGAAAAAGCTATTTTTGAATTATTTTTGGTTACATCTAATTAGGCCGACCTAATTGATGTATGCATATGTAATTAGGTATTTATATGTGAGACATTTCTTGAGTTGAAAAATGGATGAGTCATAAGTGGAAAATCAGGTGTGAAAGGTCTCATATGATGCAAACATGTGAATTCAAAGGTGTGAGATCAGAATAAGGGAAGAATTGTTAAGTGATTGCTAAGCAGAGCAGTACTTTGTATTCAAAGCTTCAAGGGAACTGAAATTCAGCACAAGGAAGGTGTACTTTTATTAGTTCACATTTTGGCTAAGTAGCCATCTTTGTTTTTTATCTAATTCTGGTTGTGATCCTTACAAGGACAGTGTGTCCTGGCAGTGAGCCCCTATAATATACTATATCTGGATATAATATATTGTAAGCTAATCCTCACCGTAGTTTTTCCCTTTTTGAGTTTTCCATGTAAAAATCCCGATGTTCATGTGTTTTGTGACTTTGTGAATGATTCATGTTTTCATTTTTTATTTTTGTTAATATGTTTTGTTGATTGGATGAGTTGTGTTCAAAAGTTTAATAGAATACTGATTCACCCCCCCCCCTCTCAATATTTTGGGTGTTCAACAAAACCTTCCAACAAAAATTACTTACAATCTTTAATAAAATATATTAATTAAAAATATTATCTTGAAATGTGTACTACCCTAATTAAATATCAATTGAAAATATATTTTTATTATGCACATCATGAAAGCTTCCAAATATCTATCAATAACATGTAAATAAAAAATTCAAACTAGATTTGGGTTTAATTGCATATAAAACATATGAGATAAAATCCTAGATCAAACTAAAAATGGTTAAAGCATTTTACTATCTATCATACCTCTATAGTAGATTCAGTGAATTGTTACTAGTAATTTCTTGTATGGGATTAAAACAAGAAAGAAATAACTTCCCAAATTTATTTAAATCATTACCAAAAAATATTTAAAATCTATTTATTTAAGCTTCTGTTAATTTTTAAAAATTGATTTTGACAAAATATAGATAAAATAAAAAGACAACATTAAAAATACTTTAGTTCTTTCTTAATAATTTAGTCTATAGTTTTATCATTTTTTGTTTTTATTAGCTAAAATAGTTTTGAAGGGACCATAAATCTCATACAATAGATAGAGCAACTCAAAGCATATACGACAAACCAAAAGGGACAACAATATAGTTATAGCCAAGCTACCAAGAAGGAAGTAATACTGTAGACACTCAAATTTATCCTCACAATCGTAACAACATTTGTCTATTGATTAAATAGATATTATTATTTACTTAATCAATTCATTCAATACTTTCTTTTATTCATGCATTTCATTGAACCATTAAACCGTCTCATGCTCGTTCACTAACCATTTGCATAAACGGTCATATCCATCCCATGGTCGTTCACTAACCATTTTGCATAAATGATAATTATCGTTCATAATTTGTTTCATAAGCATTCATGTCCATTTGCATTATCATTCACAATACATTCGCATAATAAACCACTATCATTCATTTTTCGTTCACTATCGTTCATATCTGTTTGCATAATAAATCATAATCATTCATAATCCATTTGTTTTAATAAGTCATAAACATCATTTTCATATTTAATCAATTATCATTATCATCCATAATCGTTTCATAATCATCTCCATTAATAAATCAATTATCATAACTTGCATATTAAATCATATCATTTGCATAAATCATTCATGAAATATTGCATTTCAATAAAGCATCCTTAATCATTTTATTCACATTTAATCATTTAGGTACATTTTAATCTAATATCCCTTTATCACCTTCATTCTCATTCATAACATTCAACTGAACAATTTGGGATAATGGTATTTCCTTCTCTCACATCTTTTATCCCACATTTCATCTTCAACCCCTCTCCATCCTCAAGGAACTCCTATTTAAATGGGATTTCCCTCTCATTTTATCTCTCACAAATTTTTCCCACTAATTTGCATACTCATATCATCCTTGCATTTTGATTGCATTTCTCATTCACCATAGCCTCTTTATTGCATTTTGTGCTCATAAAATCTGAGAGCAAATGCATAAACAAAGATCTTGGTGATAGGGAGACAATGGAGACATGAAATGGTGGTTCTTACTCCATAGCACCATGCATTTTATAGCTCTCACATTCTGGTGAACCTGTGTATGATCCTTACTTTATTTTGTAGATTGGAGGAAATTGTAGAGTATAAGCTTTCATCTTTGTGCAGGAAGGGATAATGTTGATAGTATGTGCAAAACAAAATCAATGAATAATAATACATAATATGTTATATTTTTGTCTTGGAATTTTTGCATTATTGTCTCTACAAAGAATATCATGATACATGAGAAGTTATATCTGTTGTGTTCTGATCATGGCATCCTTGAATAACATATTTTATGTTTAAATGCTTTGTTTGAATAAGAGCTCTTCCATATAAAAGCTCATCTATATTCATGATTTTAATGTTTTCAAGGATTCTAATGTTTTAATGCTTTTATTATGGTGCAGACAAGGTTCTAACGCCTTTTCAACAAATCTTGCTTAAAATTTTCTTAAAACGTTTGCATATGCCTGCATTTTTTCTTGGAAAATATTGAAAGTCTTTTTGCATTGAATAATCACTGCAGGTGAAGGAGAGATCTGCTATGCCCGTAGCATTCTTGAGATCTGCTATTTTGATTGTATTATGAGGATTTTTGCGTTGATTATAAGGCATCTTTATGTTTGCATTTTTGTGTTGAATGAATTGTTGCATTGATTATGAGGCTTTTTGCGTTGCTTATAAGGCATCTTTATGTTTGCTTTTTGCGTTGATTATGAGACATCTTTGTTTTAGTTGTTGAATGAATGAGCAATCCATTTTGTGTGCCCATATTGCATAGCCTATATCTTGTTCGAAAGCTTTCATCTTGGCGCAGGTAGGGAGAGTATTGACAGTGGGATTCTAACGCATTTTCAACAAATTCATTTTTGCTTGAACGTTTTGTATGGATTTTCATCAAATCCATTATGTGCATAGCCTTCAATTGGCATTCCATGAGACCAAACCAGTTTGAGGTACTCTGATAAATAGTTCACTTTCCTTGTGTTTCCACGACATGCAATTTATTTTGAGACAACCTCTATCAAACGGATTGCTTGCCCACTTGCATGTTTCAGATTTTTGTTGGCTGCATTCTGTCAAACGGTTCATGACTCTATTCTGAGGTATTTTTTCAAAATATTTTGTACAAGGCGGCCCCTATTTTGAAACATTTTGTCAAATGGTTCCTTTGCCTATCCATGCATTGGTTATTTTGAGGATTTTTTTCCGAAACTTCTCTATCCTGTCCATGCGTCCATCATAGCACTGTCTGTCTGTGCTTCCACATTTTGCATATTGTTTTAGTTTTCAATTTAGGGTTTTAAATTAAGTTTTTAGTTTACCTTTAGTTTTTAAATTCTAGTTTTTAATTTACGTTTCAATTTAAGTTAGATTCTAATTGATTAAATTTAGTTTTTAAATTAGTTTTAAATTAAGTTTTTTTAATTAGTTCAAATTAATTTTAATTTAGTTTTAGATTAACTTAGTTTTTAATTTAGTTTTAGATTAACTTTAATTTAGCTTTTAATTTAGTTTTAGATTAACTTTAATTTAGTTTTTAAATTAGTTTTTAGAGTAATTTTAATTTAGTTTTTAAGATTAATTTTAGTTTTTAGATTAATTTTAATTTAGTTTTTGATTTAGTCTTTTAGATTAATTTTTAATTTTAGCATTTAGATTTAATTAGTTTATATTTTGATTAATTATATTAAATGTCTTTTATATTTTACTTTCATTTAGATTTCAGCTCTAATTTTAGTTTGTTTTTCTTGTAAGTTCGTTTGGCAGAGATTTGAAATCAAAACATACATTTGTTGAAGAAAGGAGGCATGAAACTACTAATGAGATTTTGATGCACGAAATTCATCGAAGATGTGATTTTGAAACCAATTGTCTTTTAGATTAGAACACATTTCAATTGGTGCATTAAAAATGAACAATTGTCTTCTCTCACATAGGCTTAACTAAGGGTTCAATGAACACTATTGGTTGTGCTTGAAGGGATGGTAGGGAGTATGCTCTCACCTTGTGCAAACTTGGTGATCAGAAACCAGACCCATCTATTTTTATGTCACCCCAATTCAATAATCGAAGTATCCTCTCCCCTTGCGCACTTGTGTGATCTTGGGTGCAAGAGAAACGGTTATTGACTGTAGGACTTGGGTTTTCCATGGCGGGAAAAAGTACTCACCCCAAGGCGACTCAAACCGACAACGGAGATCTTTAGCCGAGCTACCCCCAACCGGTATATAAATGTGAATCCAAATGAAAACTTAGGATTACGAGTGTGGATGTGTCACACGAACAATTGAACTCCCCAAAACCCTGTTGAGCGTAACCTCTTCAAGCTGGAGTTCCTCCTTATCAGAGCTAATCTTTCCCCATGTGTGGCCACTCGAACAGGGGTCCCAAACTAAAAACCTTTGTGTAGTTGCCAAAATCCCATTTATTTGCTAGCGCAGCAATACTCGTTGTGAGGGCATCCACATTCTCGCAGTTCTTAGTAGAGGTGATCAACTCGCCATGGGAGATTCATGGGGGTTGGAAGCTTGGTTGACCAGAGAAGTGAGTGCACTATAAGGGGGAGCCCGTGTGGCCAAGCTTTTGGATTCATCCACTAAGAATAAGTGTGGTTGGGGAAACCCACGTGGAATCTATAAAACATAGTCCTTTCCAACCTTAGGATTTGTGCTTGTATTGTTAAAATCAAACACTTTGTCTACTATGTCTTGTGTGTGTGTTCAAAAATAGACCTCAAACAAACATCACACCTAGTAATTTGCAACATCTCAAACTTTGCAAACCTCAAAAGGTCCAACAACACAAACATCCACCGTGAACCTATCACTTAGATTTCTTGGGGTCATCATCCTTCAGTTTTAATCTTTCAATCCTTCCATTCCACCTAGTCCTTGCATTTCATCCTAGTCTTTGCATTCCACCTAGTCCTTGCATTTCACCTAATCCTTGCATTTCACCCAGCCCTTGCATATTCATGGTCCTTACATATTCATATCCCTTTCATCCTAGTCCTTGCATATTCCTAGTCTTGCATACATAGGTGACATTACATAGTCCTTGCATACATATATAATTCCACCTAGTTCTTGCATGTTCAACCCCTTTGCATATCAAGACCATCTCACCTAACCTTTGCATGTTCCAAAAATTTAGTCCTTTGCATATTCATCATCAATCAAACAAACCTTTAGCTTGCACTTAGGTTACTCTTCTTAGGTCTTCAAATCAAACCATTGGATATCTATCACTCGCATCACTTGAGGTTCACGATCCTTGAGTTAGGGTACATACCATTATCCTTGAGTATGGAAATCCTTGGAGTCCATCATCTCCTACATACCCTCTCTTGATCATTGGTCCTTGTGTCTATCCATCGTAACACAAGTAAAGCCTTGCATCATAAAAAACTTCAGACCTAGAGTTTCCTTTGAGTTCTTGTATTCTTAGCTTGTCATATCATACCATACCATTTTCATATCCCATCTTAGAATCATATCCTTTTCATCGCATCCTAGTTTTAGGTCTCATACATTACCTTGGATTGAAAATCATAACAATCACCTATGACCCCTAGAACAAGAGCAAAAATGTTTCAAGATGAAGGGAACCCTTGGGGAAGAGACTTTGATGGGGAAGATCACATTAGTGTTGCAACTAGTGAAACAAGTGAAATTGAATATGAATACATAACCCAATCCACCATAAATGAAGCTCTTAACGATAATAGATTTACTAAAATTCTTACAGAGGTGGTCAAACGTAACCCACAATAATACTTCAAGGCCCTTGCTGACAAAGGAATCAAAATGCCTCCTGATTTTGATAGATCATTACTCACAATGAATGACCCCCCTAAATCTAGTGAATCTAAGCATCCCAAAACAAACAACGATGGTAGGATCAAAGATCATAGACCCTTTTATCTACAACCTGGTTACAAGCGATCTTCAAAGACATGAAAACCTGCACCTACAAATGATCCTATTTTGGATGAGCTTAGAACATTGAGACAAGAATTGGATACTCTCAAGAACAGTAAAACATCATCCCACAAGTTCTCTATTGAAGACATATGTCCTTATCCCTTCGATCCAAGCATACCAATGCCACCTTTTCTTAACCACTGGGACATACCAAAACTTGACAAATACAATGGAAAAGGAGATCCTAAGAACCACTTAAGATAATTTTGTGCCACTACCATGGAATTTATAGTTGATGAAACGTACCTTATGAGATTATTCTCTCGCAGTCTAGGAGGAGAGGCTATGCAATTATTTTCACGATTACCCCCGACCATCAAATCTTTCCAAGAATTGGCTAATAAATTTGTCTCCAATTATAGTTTCAATTGTGACCTTAAATTGACCATGACAAACCTTATCAACACCAAACAAAATCAAGGTGAATCTTTTGTGTCATTTTTACAAAGATGGAGACATTTAACAAAACGATTACATTATGCCATTCTTGATCAAGAATTGGTTGACCTCTTTTTTGGAAATCCTCCTTGGAAGACCTTGGATTCATGCAATGCAAGCAATACCTTCTACATACCACCAATGCATCAACTTCCCACACAATGGTGTTGAAATCACAATATGAGGAGATCCAAATCCTTTCATGTATTGCCATAATCTAAGCCCTAAAATTGAAATCACAATCCCAAGCAACCATGAAGCATTTCCTTCCCAATCATATATCAATCCTAAGTCCTTAAAAGCATCCTCCTCAAAATCCAATGAAGCTGAGATCAAAATCCAATGAATCGTGCCCTTTGCATTGGAAATCTACCTTTATCTCCCCACACCTATGGAAAACCATAGATGACTAAGACCACATCAGATGTAGATACTACAATGATTTGTAAATCTACTACTTTCAAAAAATGGGGAGCCCTTTACAATGAAACAGAAGAAGTTGATCTCCTGGAATGGTTATACAAAGATGAAGATACAGAAAAAGAATAGACTGAAATACAGATACCAGTTCAACAATATGGTAAAGGATTTGATCTTATGAAATAAATGGGATATGATGGTAAAATTCCTCTTGGCTTACAAAAATAGGGTATCTTGGAACCAATACAACCTACTCGTACGTAAAAAGTTTTTGGTTTAGGATATGATGTGCAGAAAGATAAGACCTTGAGTACAGCATGTACTTCAAGTAAAGTAGAGTCTTCTAATGCTACACAGACAAATGAGGAAAGTTTCATCGATAACTTCATTGACATTTATGATTATGATAGTGTCCCTACCCTTGAACCCGATCATAATATTTGTACCCTCGAATCCATTCAAATTTTTGACTCAAATCATGATCCTTTACCCTTGGTTTACCCCGAACTCATTGATTTTGATCAAAAGGGACCACCACAACTAGATGTATTTGAAAATGATGAGGCAATTATAAACTTTCTAGGAGCATGAGAAGACACACCTCTTGAGGATCATAAAGAAAGATTCATCATAGAACTCGATAGTGTAGCTTACTTTGGGGGGAGTGCCAAGCCTTTCAGTTGCAAAATTATTGAAAATATAAATAGGTCTTCTAGTGAAAACCACTCTGCGGCACTCTTAGACCCAAAAAAAGTAAAAATAAAGGACGTATCCAAGGGTGAAAACCTCTCTGAGATGCCTGAGGATGGAAGGCTTGACACACTTCCCTTAGTTGTATATCATGAAAAATCATCTATGTTGATGGAGAAGACAATACCAGCTAATCTGGGTACAGAAGAAAAACCAAAGATAATTCATCTAGCAAAGTCATTTACACCTGAAGAGAGAATAGAGCATATATAGTTTTACAAGGAAAGACAAGTCAACTTTACATGGTCCTATGTAGATATTCCAGGACTTGATCTAGATCGAGTAATGCATCACTTGTCTTTTCCACCAGGGGAAAAACCTGTTAAACAAAAGTTGAGAAAAATGCACCCGCACATTGCTCTATTGGTAAAAGTTGAATTATAAAAGTTGCTAGATGTGGGATTTATAAGATCTGTTGACTATGCTGATTGGATTTAAAATTTAGTACCAGTTTCAAAACCTAATGGGGGCATCCGAGTTTGCACAAATTTCAGAGATTTAAATAAATCTTGTCCTAAGGATGACTTCCCACTTCCCAACATTGACATGATAGTGGATTTGACAATAGGGCATGAAATTTTATCCCTCATGGATGGTTTCTCAGGCTACAATCAGATTAAAATTGCTCCTAAAGATCAAATTAAGACAACATTCACTTGTCCTTGGGGAACTTTTTGTTGGAATGTCATGCCCTTTGGGTTGAAGAACGTCGAAGCTACCTACCAACATGCAATGACCACTATCTTTCATGACATGATGGGGTGTTGCCACAATAGTGTGTCTCACTTTTAAGACGTGCTGATTTTTGCCTGAAATCACTATTTTTAGAAAAACTAATTATTTAAGTCTTGAGAGGCTCCATCTAAATGGTTTTAATTAAATAGTTATAGATAAGACCCCCTTAGATCAAACCCCCTTGGATAGAACACCTCTAGTATTAAATCATATCCGTAATGGACTCTCTTTCGCACCTATCAAAATGCTAGCAAAAAACCAATTTTTCTTTACCTTTTGAGGGATTAAATAACATCATTTAAAATTTATATTTTGCAAGATTGTATCCCTCAAAACAAGCTTTCCAACAAGTGTAGGTTTGATATATTTTCATTTTATCATGCATTTAATTTTCAATTTTTACTAAACATAGGTTTTTCTCTGAAAATCAAGCTCTTTGTTGTGCAAAGGTAGAAAAATAGTAATCCATTGTAAAAAAAAATCAAAAAATACCCATTCCCTAGGTATTGATGTCCTTGTTTCACCCAAAAAATAAAAATTGGATTTCAATATATACACAAAAAAGTTAGGTTGTACAACACACACGTCTGTCCAAATTATAGTTATAGTGACTTCGAAAATTAATTTTAAAAAAAGTATACAACAAAAAATTATGAAAAAATATCCTTTCCCTAGATATTGATGTTGATAATCTATATATCAAATATTATAATTGAATCCTTTATAGAAACAAATTTATGTTGTATGACACAAACGTTACTTTCTAAAGAAAAAAAATTGTCCAAAACTAGTTATTAAGGAGATGTTGAAAGATTCATGATTTATTTCAAAAAAACTGAAAAAAAAATGTATTTATATTCTACACACAAATTGTCACAAATCACTAGTTCACATCATCTTCAAATTATTAATGGTTTAGCTACTATAGATCTTAGAAGATGAAAATCCAGTTAAAAATATTGATGTAAATGTTCATCTTGGGCAAAAAGTGAGACACAATATTGTGATTTCACCCGATGCATACCTATTTGGAAGACTATGTAGATGATTTGTTGGGAAAATCTTACACGAGAGCAGGACATCTAGAGATCATGGATAAAATTTTCACAAGATTAGAACAATACAAGGTCCGGTTGAATCCAAAGAAATGTGCCTTCGAAGTAACCTCTAGAAAAATCCTTGGATGCATTGTCTCATCTAAAGGAATTGAAGTTGATCCTGCAAAAATAAAGGCTATACTTGAAATGCCTCCACCCAAGAATATCAGTCAGCTGAGATCGTTGCAAGGAAAACTTTAGTCTAGTCATCGTTTTATAGTGCAACTTGCAAATAAATGTCAACCCTTTCAACATCTGTTACACAAGAATTTTTCATTTAGATGGGATGACAAGTGTGAACTAGCTTTTCAAAAAATCAAAGAATATCTAATGACACCACCAGTCTTAGTACCTCCTATAGATGACAAGCCTTTACTTTTGTATATATCCACAACCACCACAGCACTTGGGGCACTTTTGGCACAACATGACTCTGAAGGAAAGGAACATGCCATCTATTACATTAGCCGTACTCTAGTGGGATATGAGCTTAATTATAGTTCTATTGAAAGAGCGTACCTTGTTGTAGTTTTTGCATCACAGAAGCTGGGACATTACATGATTACACATCAGACAAAGTTCATTGCAAAAATTGATCCTCTTAAGTACCTCTTGAACAAAGCAGCACTCACAAGACTATTAGCTAAATGGGTGATGATTCTTAGTGAGTTTGATATTGAGTACATAGAAAGAAAAGAAATCAAAGGGAAAGTTATAGCAGATCAACTCATCAATGCTCCTATGATAGATAATCATCCTCTTATTATAGACTTTCCAGATGAATCAATCTTAAACATAGAATCTACACATCTTTGGACTTTATATTTTGACGGCTCCTTCACACAAGGTGGTTTTGGTGTTCGCATTTTATTTGTCACTCTGAAAGGGGATTGTATACCTAAAGCTTATAAGATACATTTTCCATGTACCAACAATATTGCAGAATATGAGGTATTACTTTCTAGGCTCCGTATAGCGGTGCAATGGAAAATTCTTGAGTTGTGTGTTCTTGGTGACTCTTAGCTAGTGATCAGACAAGTCAATGATGACTATAAAACAAAAGATAACAAATTGTTGTCTTACAAAAGAATGGTGGATGAGTTCAAGGCCTATTTCACATCAATCTCTTTTGAGCAGATTCCCCGAGATAACAACAGAGTTGTTGATGCAATGGCAACAATTCGTTTACTTGTGGAAATGCCAAGTAATGCCGCCTACTGTGAGTTCTTGGTAGAGCCTCTTTTGGAACCTTCTTACAATGTACCGCAATCTAAAATGATATGTCTTATTGTTGGTCCTAATTCTCAATGGTATGGGGATATTTATATCTATCTTCGGGATAACACCTTGCCATCAGACCTATCCAATAAATCTCATAAAACCTTTATCTATCAAACTTCTCGATACGTAATCTTAGCTGATACACTTTACCGCCGAGGTCTCGATGGTACTTTACTCAAATGTCTTGAGCATGATGAGGTCAAAACTGCTTTACAAGAAGTACATGAAGGTATATGTGGGGCACATTCTAGCGGTCCTACCTTAGCCAAGAAACTCTTGCGTATGGGTTATTATTGGCCTACAATGGAAAAGGATGCTTATCAGTTTGTTAAAAAATGCAAGCAGTGTCAAAAACATGCAGACTTGATACATGCTCCTGCACAAGAATTGCAGTCTCTTGCTACACCATGTCCCTTTTATCAGTGGGGACTCAATCTCGTGGGCAAGATCCATCCACCTTCATCCAATGGTCATAAGTTCATTCTCGTTGCCACGACTATTTCACGAAATGGATTGAAGTTGTTCCTCTCACTCATATCACTGGAAAACAAATAGCCACCTTCATACTGAACTACATCATCTGTCGTTATGGCATTCCTCTATCCATCATCACAGATAATGGTCGTCCATTCAAAAATCAGGATGTCCACAAACTCTGTGAGAAATTCCATATACAACATCATTTTTCCACACCTTACTATCCTCAAGGTAATGGCCAGGCTGAGGCTTCTAACAAAACCATTCTCAAAATTCTTAAAAAGATAGTCAATGAAGTTGGTCGAGATTGGCATATTCAATTGAATCCTGCATTGTGGGCTTATCACATGAGTGTCTGCACTCCCACAGGTGCTACCCCATATGCCCTTATTTATGGCTCTGAAGCCATCTTGCCCATCGAGGTCAAGTTTCCCTCTTTGCGTGTCTCTTTGCGCAATCAAATCAATGATGAAGAATACCAAATTTCTCGTTTGCAGGAGTTGGAACTATTGGATGAATGAAGAAAAACTGCTTTCAATCATCTTAGAGCATACCAACAATAGATGTGTCAAAGTTATAATCAAAAAGTGAAACTACGTACATTTGAGGTTGGGGATCTTTTCCTTCGAAAATCCTCGCAATCAACAAGACAGAGAAAAGAAGGGTAAACTTGAGCCTAACTGGTTGGGTCCATATGTTATCATTGTTGTGTATGGATCTGGGTATACCGCTATCTACTCCGAAGGTGAATTGCTTAGTGATCCCATCAACAAGTATGCACATTCGCAGTTTTATACCGAGTACTTCAAAGGGTACATTCTCTTTAAATTCCAAAAAAATACAAAAAATGAGAAAAAGACCGAAAAAAGTAAAGAGAAACCAATTCGTTCAATGGTGAAAACCACTTCGGTGGCGCCTTGAGCAAGTACCATGGTGAAAACTGAGAAATCGACGCCATGTGTAGAGGCTTCGCTCATCTTTCCTTTGGATCTCTACTTGATCTTTTCATCCTATTTTCATTCACCTTCCACTTCATAAGGACCTTTTCACACTCACCATGGCTTGTGAATTGTTCGACATTCCCCTCGCTTGCTTGCTTTTCCATGTGTACTAGGTTGGTCATATCCTTCATTGGGGCATCTCCTTAACCTTAGCTATGGGTTAGGATACTGAGCATCTTGCGGTCAAAGAAACTATCCTCTTTGTTTGTTTGCTCGCTTGTAATTTGTCTCTTTCCGTCATAAAATGTCCTAAAAAATCCAAAAAAAATCATAAAATGTCCTGAAAAAAATCCAAAATAATAATAATAAAATTTCTTGAAAAAATAAAAAAAAATCATAAAATGTCCTAAAAAATCCAAAAAAATC
>VDFB02155978.1:0-28165 GCA_007258455.2 Sequoia sempervirens | reverse complement strand
AAAAATATGCATCACATCAGGACATGAATCCTATACTTATATCTAAAATCTTATTAAAAAATATTATCATTTTATTGTGGTTAGGGTGGTCAGGCAGACACCTACTTATTTTTTCCCTGAAATTTAAGTACTACTACATTGAAATTTCAAATTTTCACCAAATAGATTTCTTTTTTTTTTAAACAAACCTAGTAGTTTAGAAGCTAAATTCAATTTTCTACAGAGTCTATTCTTACATATTTTTGAAATAATATAGATAACTTATTCAAATTTTTACGTTAAGTTGCCTAACTCTGATTTTTCTAATTTTTTTGCCACTTAAGGACCTATTTTTTCCATGATGATCCTGCACATACCTAGTACATTTGTATTTCAACTGCTTAGATTGCATAAAGTGCTAGGAGGGAACACACACAATTCATTTCCTTCACATTAGCATGAGGGTTCAATTTTAGATCCATATCAAAATGTGTGGGTGACTTTAGACAACTAATTTCAATGGAAATATTTTGATTCTCAAGATTTCCAAGTGGCACAAGAGATGTCCATATGCATTCAAATGACACAAATTGCAAAAAATCATAAAACGAAGAAGGAACAAGTTCTTTTTAATACCCAAAATAGAAGTGAATTCATTTTAAGAACCAAAATCTAAGTGTGAATTTGTCTTGTTCAATTTTAACCCAAAAAGCAATATCTAGTAAATTCCTAATGTTCAATTTTATTCCAACTTTGACAAAGCTTGAGTTGATTGTTAATTTTAAGCCCAAAGATGAAGTGAGTTGTCCTAAAACATAAAATGAAAGCAGGAAATGGATGCTTCAAGCTATTACAATAAGCATTAAAAAATGTTTTTTTTTCAAGTTCTAATGCCCAATCCTCCAACTCAAATCTGCTTGTTATTGGTCAATTCCAATGTTCAATTCCAATGCCACTAATTCTTTATGAAACCTACAAACATTACAAAGCTATAAATAAGATTTATTTCAAGGGATCAATGAAGCATACAACATTATCATAAAAAATTACACCTATTATGTAAAGTATCTATCTAAAATGTTCATATAACTATGCAAATTTCAACTCTTCTTAGCTAAAATATTTTGGAATTTTTAACCAAATTACATGCAAACAAAGCTCTGATTTTTGTAGCAGAAATTCACAGATCAATTTTAAACAATTTAGAATATTCAAATGTAAGGAAAATGTAAAACAAAGCAAACATAAACCTGGTCTATTCACCCTCCTGGATCTTCTCAAACCTCAAATGATAAATCCAACCAATCAATTCAAATTTCCTATCTGAGTCACCATCAACACTTGATTCAAAAGCAATGAAAATGTGACATGCACAATATTTAAATGGTTTTGAATTTTGGCTTTTGTAGGAGATTTAATTCAGCAATTTTTTGTTTTGTGTTATAAAAAGTGAATGATGCAACGAAGGAGAAGAACATAGCAGTGGTTGTAACTTTAAATGTTGAAATTTGATGCACCAAGGGTAGATTACATGAATAGATCCCCAAGCTACAAAAATTGGCTTAGAAAAAAGGTCAAGATTGGCCATGTTTCTTTGCCCTTAACTTGCATTTCATAGAGATAGTTAATCTAGTAGTCAAAGTAAGTTAAATGCATTTGTTTGAAAAAAGAACACAAAAATAATTTAAAATGATCCCATAAATATTTCTCTTGTGACTCCCTCTATAGAAATTTATTTCTTATCGCCTAACTTTACTCATTTGTTAGTCGCACTATTAGTTATGATGCATTTAAAAGAAAACAGCCACTCAAGTGATCTCAATAACAACATGTATAAACTCTTATGTGAATCTTTTCTTGGCATTTGGTATGAGCCTTACACTGAATCAAACACTAAAAGATGAGTTTTTCTCTTAGATTAGAATGAAAATAAATAAAAATAGAAGTTTAGAAGAAGAATCGATCTTGAAAATAAAGCGTAAGAAATATTCTAGAACCTTGCACTCATAAATAGTGATCATAACATTGATTGCACTATAAACTTTCAATAGTAGGTTTTAAATTGATGACACTTGAAAAATACAATGCGTGTGGGTACGTTATCTCAATAGCAAGTTTTAAATCAATGATTTCAAAAATAGAAGAAGAACCAATCTTGAAAATAAAGCATAAGAAATCTTCTAGAATCCTGCACTCATAAATAGCGATCATAACATTAATTGAACTTTAAATCGAGAGGCTTTCTTCTGTACGTAACTCTAAATATCTGAAAAGGTATGACATATATTTTTTGTACATGGGCTACTAGTGGATTTATGTTTACTAAAATTTCCTATTGTGGCTCAAAATTCAAACCTATGGTATGGGTGGTAGGCTATTTAGCAAAACTATTGGTGAATCCATGGAACATATATAGAGAGAATGCAAGATAGACTTGTCAAAAATATTGAACCAGTTAATAATTAATGTTTTAGACTTTTCAGAAACTTTCAAGGCTAAGTCGTCATACCCAATATGTGATACCCATAGTATCAAATATAATCAAACATTAACATAGATAACAAAAAAAGAAGCAACAAAATTTAACTAAGAGAGCTAATGTACAGCATAAAATATGTGAAATGCACTCAATCAATTATTTTTTTCCTACCCAGTTGCAACTCATAAAGTTGAAAAAAATATTGTTAGATTTTCTACTTGATTTTATGTCAAGTTGATGCATTGAATTCCCTAGATAGTGATACAATAGGAACAAATATGTTGTAAAATAAATTTTCCTTAGAAAGTGAACCTTTAGTGCTGCCAATGGATACTCCTTAGGAAAAAATAATTCCAACTTGAAACAACCCCCATAATTTTTAACCATGTGATGTGCTTTAAAAAGAGATCTTTAGATTGAAAAGCAATCCTCCCATATTAATTTCAAAGTAAATCACCTATTATCATTTATTTGCACAAAAAGACAATAAAATGCAATTTTCATTAAAGCCATCTACAGATATATATAAAAATGGTAATTTATTTGTATGCTAGACTACAATCGATGTGGGTGCCTAATTTAAAAGCTGTCACATATAAAAGTTGATATTTACTTCACCTTTATTGGCCAAGTAACAGCCTATATTTGAAACCATCGACGGTCTATTTACTATCTTTGTCTAGAGTGTTTTATAGCCCTCCTTGGCATGAACATGCATTTTTCCCATTTGCATCCTTCTTCAGATAAAGTAACGACTTCATCATTCTACTATGAATTCTTAACTTGAGCAAAATAAATTTTCTGCAAAAATAAAACTAAAAAATTCTACTTTTTTTGGAATCTTGTGCTAGAACACATTTTTTTGTACTATTAATGAAAATTGAGTATTATTTGAAAATGTACACATTCTTCACACTAATAGTCATAGATCACCAAATGTAACAACTTTATTTGATAAGATGGTCCAAAAAACCTTAAATGAAATATTTGGGGTGTACTTGCTTATGATCAAGATATTTGTTGCAACAGGATAGTGCCAAGAAGCCACACATTTTTGAAATCCAATATTATTAGACATAGAACATAAAAAAGCACCCAAAGTAGCTAAGGAAATGCATAATATTGCTAAAGAACAAAGAACTAGAATCAAAGTAGCCACTATCAAAAAGGAAATGCATTATATTTGAAGGCAAAATTATTTTAGAATGAAATAAAATACAACAAAAGAAAAAAAGATCTAGAATCTTTCCATTGACTTTTGTTGACAAGTGAGACAAATTTACAAGTCTCTCTAGTAAAACCTTTGACTCGAAGTGAAGCTGATGAGAATCTGTAAAATTCTCAGAGAATGAAACATGTGATCTCTATGAATGTTAAATATCTATTCAGAGGAATCCAAGTGTCCTTCAACAATCATATGTTTTAAAAATAGTATTGAATAAGATAAAATTAAAATGAATGTTGTTCATACTCAAATGCAGATTAGTCGACAAACATAGAAAAGCATAAATGATGGGAACCAAAATGTAAGTACTAACTTGCAATCTTGCTCATAACATGATAAATGTTAAGATTAGTCAATCTAAACAACGAAAATAGAGTAATCCTATGAAATACTTGACCATGGTGCATATGCAAACAAGGAAAAAAAATCAAAATAACTAAATGAAAGCATATGAAAACATGTCAAACCCTATCCCATAGTGGGAGTGGTGCTCCTTTGATGTGGAAAGGATTCCCTTTCCCACCCCCTTGATAAGCTTCCAATGATAAATATGCAAAGATGATGAGTGATGAAGTGCAAGATGAATGTTCCTATAGTGGGAATGCTTAAGATTGTGGATGATTGTGGATCCATATTGTGTAGAGGAGGCCTCTATAAATAGGGTTGAAGGGTTGAAGAATGAAGCTATTGGAGGAATGTGGGACTAAAGGAGAGCCAATGAGATTGCGATACTTGTCACAAATCTACTGAGTGAGGATGGAGCACATTTATGGGAATGTGTATAGTTAATGCATGTAGGTGAAGGGGTGAGCAGGTTGTAAGAGGCATTAATATTTGAGCAATAAAGTCAAATAAGTGGAGTTATTTGAGGAATATTCCCAAAGCATATGCTTAGTTAATTAAAAAAAATATTTTTTATATGCAAGTGGGTTAGTTAATCATGGGTTGGGTTTGACCAAGGTTGAGTCAAAAGCTAGAGAATGGGTAATTAGGATTAGGAGTTAATTACTCTAGAGTCAATTAACTTGAAGGAATTAGGGGATTGTGAAATTTGATTTGATTAATTTGATTTATCAACTCAGATGAGAGGACTTTAGGATTTTAATTAAATAAATTGATTTATTTAAATCAAACATGATGGAAATTAGAGAATTAATCTAATAAATTGCTTTATTTGATTAATAGAAGAATTGATAATGAAATCAAAATTAGATGCACAATGTCATAATTATGGAGTGGTGCTCCTTTGATGTGGAAAGGATGTCCTTTCCCACCCCCTTGATAAGCTTCCAATGATAAAGATGCAAATATGATGAGTGATGAAGTGCAAGATGAATGTGCCTATAGTAGAAATGCTTGAGATTTTGGATGGATATTGTGAAGAGATCAATTCTCCTATTTATAGGGTTGAAGAGTTGAAAAATGGAGAGATTGGAGGAATATGGGACTAAAGGAGAGAAAATGAGATTGTAAAACTTGTCACAAGTCTAATGGGTGAGGTGGAATGCATTTTGGGGAATGTGCATAGTTACATGTAGGTGAAGGGGTGAGAGGGGTGTAAGAGGCATTAATATTTGAGCAATAAAGTGAAATAAGTGGAGTTATTGGAGGAATATTCCCAAATCATATGCTTAGTTAATTAAAAGAATTAATTTTCATGTGCAAGTGGGTTAGTTAATCAGGGGTTGGGTTTGACCAAGGTTGAGTCAAAAGCTAGAGGATGGATAATTAGGATAAAGAGTTAATTAATCCAAGGGTGAACCCACAAAAGTGGTTTACAATTGGAGTGAGGAAGGAAAAGTTGAAAAAAATGACCCCATGCCAAAAAAAAATCATTTTTGGGGTTTGAGAGAACTAATAGATTCGAACGAATCAAAAGAGGGTTCACTAGAACCTAGGTTTTAGCAAACCCATTCAATGCAAGTTCCCACCATCCCACCAAAAAACACAATGGAAACCCATTTTTCAAAGGGGGTTCGAATGAACCTTGGTCCACTCAAACCCCTAGGGGTTTGCTAGGACTCCCCTGGTTTGAGTGAACCCCCCTTTTCCCACCTTCGTGCTCTTTGGCACCAAAAAAATTAGAATTTTTTCCCTTCAAAGCTCAGGTTGAGGATGAAAATGGAGGAGACTTCACAAACCCAACTGGAATCAAGTAGTCCTCAGAACAAGCTACCCAATGACTATAATTTTAATACTTTTTGGATTCATTATGTATTTTTTAAATTATATTTTTATTAAACATAGGTTTTCATCAAAAATCAAGCTTTGTTCTCCACGTGGAAAAATAGCAGATTATCAAAAAAAATTTAAAAAATATGAGTGCACCAGATATTGAAGTCCTTGATCCAACAAAAAAAAAGAATTATGATACATACAAAAAAAGTTACGTGTTATACGGTCCACCTATGTTTGAATTATAATTGGTTTGACTTTGAAATTTTATTAAAGAAAAAATATTCAATAAAAAACTATCTAACCAATTGGAAGCACTAGATATCAGAGTTACAAATATAAATTTGAAAGAATTAGAATTTTATCCTTCATGGAAAAAAGAGTTATGCGTTATACAGTGAGCATCACTCCTTAAAAATGTTTTCTAAGAAAAACTAGTTTCCAAAGGAGATGGAAAAGGAAGTGCAATTTGATTCCAAAATTTTTGAAAAAAATATATTTAGAATCTATAGACAAAATTTCACAAATCACTAGTTTGCATCATCTTCAAATTCCTCACAGTTTAGCCACCATAGTTGCTCGAAAGTGAAGATTTAGTTAGAAAAACATATTTTAGTGTCCAATTTGGCCAAAAATTGTAAACCAGTATTGTGGGATCACCCCCAAAATTAATTAACTTGAAGGAATTAGGGGATTGTGACATTTTATTTGATTAATTTGTTTTATCAAATCAAATGAGAGGAATTTAGGATTTTAATTAAATAAATTGATTTATTTAAATCAAACATGATGGACATTAGTGAATTAATCTAATAAATTTATGTATTTGATTAATAGAAGAATTGATAATGAAATCATAATTAGATGCACAATGTCAGAATTATTTGAGTGTCTATAGTAAGTGTTTCCTATTCAAAAATTTTGACTTAAAAGGCTTATCTCGCGACTTCTTTACAAATGACTGGTATATGTGCTACTAGTCATCTTTTTGGGGGTTTTCTTTGTACTTGTTAAAGATTTGTAATCAATGTTTAAATTTGAATCCTAGGGACAATGCTTGACCCATTGATTTCAAAGTTCTTTTGGGGTTCCTTCCTGAAGATGCATGCACAATTCATTTCTTTCTACCCACCAACCAGTTAATTATTCTCTTGGAAAATGAAGGCACCAAATTCTCTACAACTTAATTGTTTTTGGTACTATTGTTATCATTAGAATTCATAAAACTAGGCACCAAATCCCAAGATTTGGGATTCAAGCTAGGAAGCCACTCGTTTTCCTCCTAACTTAATACTTATGTCTCTGACAATGTCTTCCTACTTGTACTTTTCTTAAATTTAGTATCAACTAGTAAAGGAAATCTGAAGGACACAACCCTCCTTGAGGAACCTAACATCTCCATGGATCCTGATTGGATTTTTTTGGGCCTAACCCATGAGCGCTTGTTGCTTCCTACATTGGCACCTAACTCTAACTCCCTACACTTAAAGTCAACCAGTTCATGGCTTTGAGGGCTTGAATTCACAACAGTATTATCGACAGTAGCATCATCCTTTTTAGGCCTAAGAGAATGAATGGCCTTAATAATTTTACTCTCACATACAAATTCCATATGAGGAGTCATCTGAATCAATCTTTCCACCTCCTATGGAAAAATACATTTTGACAAATTTGGCCTATGCCCTAGATTTAGTGGAAAGTTTCTAGTGTTCGATTGTTTCCTATAAAGGGTGGGAGTTATGAATACTTTAGAAGAATCCAAGAAATATTCGTAGGAGCCCATGGAGTAACATCTCTTAGGATCAATGTTGCTACTGGTACTACTTGTTGTGTTAGCTTCACCTTGGCCATCTACATTCTTGAACTTGTCGAGCTTGATGGGCATCATCTTTCCCACCATGCCCTTGTCTAGTGGCACAACATTGTATATTTTTTGTAAATAATAATTCAAATCATAAACTTTTTTATATTAGAAATTTATAGTAATAATAAGTGAAACAAAAACTATCTGATTAGGTGCAAACTATTTTTACCACCATGACAACAATCAATAGTTGATCAGACAAGTGGGCTGACACTTTATATTTTCCTACATAAGATCTAAAATATATATATAAACTAACAACCCACTTTTCTATTCAACTAAAAACTAGTTTGTACTTAATCAGATAGCCTACCTTCCATTTATTACTACAAATTCTTAATATAAGATATGCTAACAAAAATAGTTAGTTTATTTGTCTGTGAAAGTATTTTTAATTGTTTTTTTTGTTTGGTCTTATATATATATATATATATATGATAGACATGCATATATCGTGTAGGCTTAATATAGGTTCGTATACACCGAAATTCTTTAGAATGATTTTAAGATATGCCACAGGTTGCCTGCTTTAGAGAAAACAATAGAAGATATTTAAAGAAGCATTACCTTTCATTCAAGCTTGTTGGTTGCCATCTTGGGACAAATCAAAGTGCATGTAAGGAACAAGATCCCACTGATAAAAAAATGAAAGAATATGAGAAATAAGTAACCAATCTTATTTGAATCAATACTACCAGGGTGTTATATATTTGTGTGTTAAGCTCACATTTTTGGATGATGTGTTGAAAGCTTTCTTGTGACTTATATCAGGATTGGCAACTTTAATCCTTTGAATCTCAGCTCTGCCAAATGCTTACAATTAGATTAGAAAATTATGTCAATACTAAGCCAAAAATAACATTATCATCTTGTCTTGTCTGATTGAAATTTTTGTAAAAAGGTGGGATTCTTTGCTTTCCTTTTTATCTAAGTATCATTTGATTTTTCTACTTGATAAAGTGATTATAGATAGATGGCTCCCATTGCTTTTTCTTTGGAACTACATAATAAACAAAAAAAAACCATGAAAATAATATAAATTATTTTATTTAAATATATTTGAATTACTACTTTACCAACCTTTGTAGGTACTCGTAGTTGATTCTATTTTTATATCACTATCTGAAGAGATCACCTCATAATTTCCATTTGAGGAGTAGTTGAAGTTCCCATTTGTCGATAAATCCATTTTTAATGAAACAGTTTTGAAGATAATTACACAAACCAATGTGATATTGAAAATTGATAAAATATTAACTTTTATTGTGAAATGAGTAGAACTCATAGTTGTTGAAAAAAGATGAAGAATTTTAAAACATTTTCATGTTTTTGTACCTTGTTTAGGAGTCCAGTATTGGAAGTGGAAGTGGAATTCTAGCCCAAGGTGAGAGGAGAGGCTTTCATGTTAACCCATAAGAGGCAAGAGCAATACCCACATTTTATTTTCATCACATTGAATACACTCTTGTAGGGAAGGTTCACCTGATTATAATTTATTTCTAATCAATCCACTAGCACTACAAAATCTGTTTTTCTCTGTTATTAAAAACTAGATAACCTCTGCCATTAATAACAGAGAGTGATCTTTACAGGTTACATCCATGGAAGAAGAAGCTTTACTGCAATTACATTAGATCTATCTACATATTAAACTATCAATAATCTATTATATCAAGCTAGAAGAATGACAAGAGTTGCAATAAAGTATATAGATCTATATAGGAGATTTTACATATTGTTCAAAAATTTCAGCTACATATGATCTAGAGTAACTTATTCATTATCACAAACCTTACATAATCTCCCCATAAATAAAAAAATATTTTTTAAATACAAATACCCAATCTATTAGCCACGGTTCTAAATATTTAAATATACCAGTATATTGTTTCTCCTATGGTACACAAGACACAATAGTCATAGATCTAAATACAATAACAAATAAAATATTGCAAAATTTAAGGGTGATTTCCTTTGATTTAGTAGTATTGTACCCCCATAATAGTAGTGCAACTATCACAATGAACGTAACATAAGTGGTTCGATTCAAACATGAACCTTGAGCAACTTCTTCTTTCCACTTTGTTTGTCTATGGCCTTCTAGTAAACAGTAGGAGATATGAAGTTCTATTACTTGTAGAAATGCCTATGGGGAGATGAGAATAAGTCGTATTGTTGAAGATTAGGCAAATGTGCATCTTTGTAAAGGGAAAGGAAACTATTGTGTGATGAACACTACAAGTGTAGTGCCCCTCCAGCTGCTGCACTTCATTTCACATGTGACTCTGATTTGTTGGTAGTTGTTTTAGTGTATTTATGATGATGTGGTATTGTATGTTGGTTTCGATGAAGGAGACAATGTAGCATTACTCACTCGAATACACTTCTATGTTGCAACTCTTCTTCATGGTGTGTTTTTTGATATATGATGATATGTTTAATAGTGTTGTTGGATGCAGTTTGCAGGTACCGGGTATCAGCTTCACCTGCTTTGTCAGGTTTGAGCGTGCCCTAACCTAATGGAAATATGTTGTTTCAGAGATAGTGTCAGGTTCGTCATTAGCCATCATTCTTCATTGAAAGAGTATTTGTTTGTCACCCATCGTTGTCATTTTTTCATTTGGTTTCGTCATGTCATTCTTTTCTTCGTCATGTTGGAAATTCACTGATTAGTTAGTTTAATGGTTTATTGATTAGTCATAGATTTAATTGATAATGTTGAAATGTTAAGGTAAAATATTAATGTTTAGATATTTTAATAATTGAAATTGTAATGTTGTTTTTAAAAGGGTTTGATTAATTAAATTAATTAAACGATATATTTATTTAAATGTATTTATTAGTTTTGCATAATAGAATATTTAATTATTTATTTAATGTGCAAATTTAAATGTTGAAAGTTGACAACATTGAATTGTTGTTGAAACTTAACATGTGAAAATATCTCAAAACGTGACTTCAAGTCAAAAGATATTAATTATATTGGGTGTTTATTTAGTTTGAAGTGAATGATCAACTAGAATTGCATGGTGACTTTGAGTTAAGTTTGGTAACTTTGAGTTAATTAAAAAAATAATTAAAAATATTTTGGTGTGCAATTTCATTGACGACAATTGATTTTTTTGGAATTTTTAGAAGAAAACTTTCACGGTAGTTTTTGGAAAAGCTTCTTCTCTATATTTCTAGTTAAAATTTTGCAAGAAGTGCTTTCTTTTTGAAGGAATTGTGTTTTCTGAAGGATTTGAATAATTGCGGGCTTCCAGATTCAGGCTTTAAACTTCATTGGAATTTGAGATTATAAATCAGGGTTTATTCTTGTTAAGCAAATTTTTATTTGGTAGTTTTTCAAAGATTTCTTTGAATATTTCTGTTTAATTAAGTAAAAATTTTGATATTTTAAAATATGGGAAAAAAATGAGTTTATGGATATGTGAGAAACAATAAAAAAAATCCAGTTTTGTCTGAGTTTATGCGTCCCCTTTGGTTTGGCGTTTTAAGAGCTGCATAATATTTCTTCTATTGTCTGCATCTGGAGATTTAAGAGATCAAAAGAAAAAGAGATTTCTATTTATTCTGGACTTCTCTACATCTTTAGATTTTTGTTGTGGTTGCAAGTTTCTTTAGTTATGCCATTTATTTCAGTTCATCATTGTGTGATTCATGTGTTACTTCGCACTTTATATTTTCATCTTGCAAGCTATGGGAATTATATTGCCCATTGGTATCGGCCTATGCTAATTGGTCCTTTGTTTATTTGAAATGATAGTTTTCCTATAGATCATCTTCATACTTACCATGCTTGAATCGATGGCTGTGATAAATCATTGTAACCTTAACTTTATAAACTTTATTTTTTCTCAACCTTTCTAGATGTTTAAATAATCTCCTTGATTCCATTGTCAACCTGTCATAGCTGAAGCACTTGATCATAATTAAAAAAATTAATAAAATACCTTAGATGCCATCAGTTTACAATTAGGTCAAAACCGTATCCTCTATTTCTTTTTCCATATAATGTTTTATGAAATTTGGGTTTTGCTCAATGTAATTGATCTCTTTTTTTAACTGCCAGTTGAGTCTCCCTTGACTGATTTTGAAATGAGTTAAAATATACATGTAATTGATGCTACTGTAGCAGTTAATATTCGTCTCTATTTAGTCTAACTGTGAGAGAACTAGGTGATTTGCTGGTTTTAGTTTAAGCTATATAAACTTATAGGTATATAGTTGTAAGTATTGAGAAATAAAATTTTGATTTTAATGTTAAATTGATTTCTATCTGCATGGCGAAGTTAAATAAATGTTGAGGAATTATATGTAATTGTTTTTAATGTTATTATATATATATATATATATATATATATATAAAAGTTGATTGGTTTTTAAATGTAATGTATATATATATATTATTCTTCACAAAGAATGATTGTTGATTTATTTTGTAAAATTGAAAACAATAAAATATTGTTATTCATCATTTGGTTAAATAACAAAAGAAATTATCTAGTCTTATCTATCTATCTATCTATCTATCTATCTATCTATCTATCTATATAATCTTAAGAGAAACAAAATTGTTTCGTAAAAAAAATACATTTCTAAGTTATTTATCGAACATGAGTTTATATGGTTGTTGTTAAAGAAAATTCTTGGTTGTATATGATGGGAAATTATATGTTGATTGTAAATGGAGTTTTTGATTCACTATTGTTGTATTTATTTGTTTGTAAATAAAATTAAGTCTACAATTGGTATGTAAATGAATATCTTAAGATACGTTGTTTAATAATATTGAAGTGAATGATGTATATTCTTGACATTGTTTAAATGTGAAGGAACGTTATGGATTTTGGTGCATATGTCTTCTTGAGACTTGTATGTTCTTCAAAGAATTGTTTGAGTTAATTAAGTTTTGCAATTCTTATATGGGATTTGTTTAAGTCAGGCATGCACATTGTTTATGATACCTATGTGGTGAATGAGAGTATGATATTTTATATCATGGATGAAATGTGATCATACCCTATTTTGAATTGTGCATGTTGGCTATCCTATATGTTATGAGATCTTTTTTTTTTCTTATAGGAAGAGTGGATTTCGTTAGGGGCTAAAACCCTAAGAGGTTACTAGGGTAACCTACTAAAAGTAGTTAATCTAGTGAAAACCTAATTTAATGTACATGGGGTTGGGTGTTAATCATAATATAAATAAGATAATTTGAATGCCTCACCTAGTACCTTAATGCTTGTATATATTAAGAGTGGGATGGGAAGACTTGGAATGGCTTGGTCATTTACCTTGTCTTCTTGAAAGGTAATTCAACTCCACATGAGTTTTTCTAGGGGCCAGGAATCGGTAGAGACTATTAGGGCAACTTTGCATGAGGGTCGATAGTCTAGGAAGATTCACCAGGGGTACCTAGAACAACTATGTGATCAGACTCTTTCCTAAAGCATTTTTTTGTCTCTTGTGAAGAGTTAATTGTTGTATTGTGGTCATCTCTGGAAGCATATGTTGTGATTACTATGGTTTGATGTCATTATGTCATGATGTGATTGTCAACCATGTGATGTTATGTTTTTCCTTTTTGTTTATAACCTTAATGGACCTAGCATTATCTCCTAGCATGGAGGAAGTGGACCTTAGAGTACCACGTGGTTGGGAGGAACATGTTTTTTCCTCCATTGGGTCCCCTTGCAGGTTATGCAACTTGAGACAAGATTGTTCTTGATGGGATCTTGGATTTTCTTTGTTCATGGAGTTGGGCACTGAGCATGCTCATGAACAAGATGGATGGTTGTACATGATGTTATTCATATTTTATACTATCTTGATAGTTATATGAGGCTTTATTATATTATGGTTTTGATGTTACGAGATGTATCATAATCTCGCTTGATGTATTTTGAATGTAACTTGATTCCATCATTATTTGTAATTGTATCATTCATTTGGAATATAGTTTATCCTTATGCTTTTTGTATTGTGGTTTATTAATGTGATTTTTACTTGTATTTGTTAAGTAACATTGTCATTGAACCCTAAGAATGTATGTGTTTATGTACTTATGTTCTTAAGTTATAATTGAATGGTTTTAAAAAAAAATGTTCGGTTATTTTGTTATTTTAAGTGTTATTCTTTGGGTTCCCTGGCAAGGCATTACAACAAGATATTATCTAGTTATGGTTCTTTGAAAGTGACTCCATACCATCATACTACGTTGGCATTGAGTTGTTGTTGTGACTACAAAAATCACACCTACAAATATTTATGGAGTTTTCGTAGCATTTAGGTGGAGATTGCAAGCAAAGTCTCTTTCACACTAAAGTTATACCAAATGTGTTTTCCCTTTCTCAACCCAATGTGCATCATTACACATTACATAGATTGTGAAAACACATTAATATTTGAAAGCACTTATTTAGTTCTTCCTAGAGCTATAGGAGCTAGGGTTCTGGGAGGTGAATCACTGATATGTCTGTCATTTTTTCCACTGCCAACAAAATTCCTTGACCCTTCTTCTAATTCTAATTCCTTTGTATCTGTTGCAAATTTTCTACTTTCTTCATCAGAAGGAATAACAACAAAAACATGGTTGATTCTATCAATAGCCATAATCCCATCCTAAGACTCATCCCATCCCTCAAGTGTAAAGAAGAAACATTGGTATTGAGGTTTGGGATCTTTTTTCTTTTTACTTGTAAAGGATATCCTTCAATTCTATGAAAGATCTATTTACATGCTCTTATTTGGAAATGATAGATTGTATTGTGTGAGATGTGAACTTTTCTTTATTTTTTGCTGACACCCATAATATGGTTATAAAATTACATGGAGTCAACATTTGTCTTTGTGAACAAGCATGGACTTTTTTGGGGTTGCTACAAAACATGGATATTTGTGATTTTTTATTTTATAGTCAGTTTATGATTTTAGAAGGGTCTTTCTTGGCTTTCTTGTTTGGCAATGTTATAGGAATATTGTGAAACTCGAGCTCCATTCATAAATGGAAGAGAAACCATGTAATTGCTTACATCATTGTAATTCAAATGCCTAATCACTGACAAATTAATTCTTCAAATTTTTATCAAATACCACCTTGATATTGATGTGATTAAAAATTGATTGAACTAATTGGAAAGATTATTTTGCTAATTCAAAGATAGCTAGGAAAATACAAGGTTTTTATAGATGATATTCTCAATGAAGTTTGCATCAATATTTGTCACTGCTAATAAATTATGAAGCTATCAACCTTCTTGAAGATAGAGAATAGGAATTTAACACTAAGGTAGTTGGCCACATTTGATAAAGAAATATGGCTGATATTTTATTGCATTTGGTAATTAAAACTAGCTAATCTTTCAAAATGCAAATTTTTCTTCGATTTAATAGAAAATCATGAAGTTGAAAATGTGGAGCTATTGTTGGGAGCAATAAAATATTAATTCAAATGAAAAAATATATTAAAAATGCATTAATATCTTGAATATTTGGCATGAAAATCATCTATTTTGGTGTGAGGTGGCCTGGGGATCATGCATTTTATGTACAATTCCTATTTATACTAACTGCAGAATTTTTCTATCTATTCTAAGGCAGTGATGGCTATTGACGATTACTATTTAATTACATGATTTCTTTTTTTTTTCCATTTCTTTCAATCTTTATTTCTTTTTTTTTTTTAGACTGCAAGAATCAGGTAGCACAACCCCCTATAAACTGCAATGTGCCTGGTAAAATTTTTAACGTGACTGGCGACACTGGCGTGACACGCCCTTCGGTACTATGGGTGTGGGGAGACTAGACCTCATGACCAACCTCTTGCAACAGAAAAGATTTAGCCAACCGAGCTAGGGCCCCAACCCTAGTCTTTATTAATTTAAATTCTACTTGAGATTTATATTTCTTAATCATTTTTCCTATTATTGATGGTATTTTCCTTCTTTTTCTAGCTACTGATATTGGGTGATCCCACAATACTGGTTTACAATTTTTAGCCAAACTGGACACTAAACTGATTTTTTTAACTAAATCTTCCCTTTCAAGCACCTATAGCGACTAAAGTGTGAGGAATTTGAAGATGATGCAAAACTAATGATTTGTGAAATTTTATCTATAGATTCTAAATATATTTTTTTCAATTTTTTTTGAATTAGATTGCACTTCCATTTCCATCTCCTTTGAAAAATAGTTTTTAACAATAAACACCATTTTTAAAGTGTGAAATCACTAGCTAACACATAAAAATTTTCTATGAAAGATTAGATTCTATTTTTAAAAAAATTTAGATTCACAACTACGATATCTATTGCATGGAATTGGTTTCACAACATTTTGTTGAATATTATTTTTCTTAATTAGGTTTCAAAGTCAAACCTTTTAAAATTTAGACATGATTCACTAGCTAAAGCATAATTTTTTTGTATGTATCAAAATTCAAATTTCTTTTTGTTGGATCAAGGACATCAATATCTAGTGCACTGATATTTTTCAATGTTTTTTCTAATAATATGCTATTTTTTCATATGTACAAAACAAAGCTTGATTTTCGATGAAAAAACTATGTTTAATCAAACTAAAAAATAAAATACATAATAAAAACAAAACATATTAAAATTATACTTGATGGATAGCTCATTCTAAGGACTACTATCATCCAGTTGGGTCTATGAAGTCTCCTCCATTTTCATCCTCAACCCAAGCTTCGAAGGAAAAAAATTTGTAGAAATTTGGTGCAAGAGGGGGAGAAGGGGGAAAAAGGGGAGTTAGAATGAACCCAAGTTCAAGCGAACCTCCCCTTATATTCACTTTTCCATTGTTTTCATTATAAAAAAATACAACAAAAGTGGGTCCCATCATTTAATAGGGTTCGCTTGAACCAAGGTCCATTCAAACACCCTAGTTCATGTGAACCATTAAAAAGAAAAAAAATCATAGGACCGTTTTTGCAATTTTCCTTCCTCACTGGAAAATTAAACCAGTATTTTGGGATCACCCTATTGTTCTATTTTTTGTTTGCAGTTACCTATGGATCTTGTTGTTGACCACTCAATGTAGGTTGATGTACTCATGGATCTTGTTGGTATTGATAAAGTAAGCAGCATACAGGGTGTTGTACCCTTCACAAAGAGCCACAAGGGCCAATAAATTCCAAGATAAAAAAAGCATCAAAATAAAACACCAAACCAAAAAACAAAAAACACGTGGACTAATAGCACACAGACAAACAATAGACCAGCAGTAGACTAGCTGGCATCCTCACAATTCTTGGACAGAAGATGAACCACATCATCCCCAACACACTATATATGGTCTTCAATCTTTTTCATCTCCATCTTGTTCTTCATGACCACCAACAAGGTACTAGTGACATAGTGAACCAACTTGACCATGAAGCAGGTCAATCCACAGAATTTTTGTCCATTTTGTACATTCTTTCTTTCAGCACACAGAGCTCCTCTCCACCACCCGTAGTGTTGTCAAGATCATTCTACTCAACATCCTATGGTTCCAAAGAGTGAGAGACTGAAACATCCTTCTATTCTTTTCCCTTGTTAGGAATGGAGTAGGGACATTTGGCCTTATCTCCCTCCTCACCCTTCAACACCTCTTCAACCCTACTATCTTTGCTATCAGATAGCTCCTCTTTAGTGTCCAAATATTTAACCTACACTTTTTTCTTATTCTTGGCCAACCTGCTAGAGTGTCGAATGATAGAATCACAACCAATAACCATAGTCCCTACAACCACTGTATCACCCAAAAAGTCCTTGTTCAAAACATTTTTCCCTTTGCTCAAAAAGGCTCCTTCTCCTCCTTTCCTCTCTTTTTTGGGATGAGCTTATTGGAAGTCTTAGCAGGGGTAGACTTGAGATCACACAAGCTATCTGCCACACTAGTTTGGGTAGCCCCCTCGTTCCCCTTAAGATTTTTAGTAGTGAGTTTGGGTTTATGAGAGTCAGTAGGGACTGGGTGATTTTTCCTAATAGGGCCTTTACATTCGGCCAGAGATAAGTTGGACACAGTGGGAGGCTCAATTTCTTCAATGCAGATGACCAAAATGGGTTTAGGTGGGCATAAAGCTGGATGAAAGTGGTAAAGTCTTAGGATAAGACCCTAGTGGAGAGGAATGGGAGTAGGTTCATTAGAATTCAGAGTGGAAAACTCAACACATTTTTCAACAGAATTTTCAAGGTCCATAAGCAGGAAAAAATGAAAGCTTAATAAAACTTTATGCTTGAGGTGATTCAACAAAGGGAAATGGTAGAAAGAATAGGTCTTGTACCTACCTTCTAGTGTGGCATATTTCATAGAGGAAAGACACACCTAGTTCCATGGCTGAGGAAGAGCCTCTCGTTCAAACCTAGATTGGTTGTGCACCGACATCTCATTCCCCACAAAAAAAATTATTCATACTTTTGTTATCCTGGGTCTTTGTGTGTTTCAGATGCTTCATACCAGTACAATAGAGACCCGTCGCCTACACAATCACTTCTTCATCCATAGTAAAGGAGATGCCACCCAAAGTCACATGTCGATCATTCCAAGAGTTGACAAAATGAATAGACAAATTACGGTCATGGCCCACAAGTCTCTCCATCAGAGGAGCAAGGCCACCTTCAACACAAATGTGCTAGACGAGCAGATCCTTGCAAAATTCGTTGTAATTATCTAGCTTTGTCGACACCCTATCACCTCCCATGGTTCCTCTCTACACAAAGTATAACCAATAACCCTAAAAAAATAGAAGGTTAGAGATAATAAAAAGGTGAAAAG
Source organism: Sequoia sempervirens (assembly GCA_007258455.2). NCBI lineage: Eukaryota > Viridiplantae > Streptophyta > Pinopsida > Cupressales > Cupressaceae > Sequoia > Sequoia sempervirens. The sequence continues at coordinate 9,664 of VDFB02155978.1, read as the reverse complement.
TCACCCACACATCAAGGAATTTAAGCCATAACTAATAGCCTTTGAAAATCAAACCTAAGGACACATCACACACATGAGTAAATAATTTTCCAAAATAAATATTAGTGGAAGAATTAATGAATATCTCCTCACACAAATGACTAAGAAAATAGGACATGAAAGGTAGGGAATGATTTCCTTCCACATAGAACAAACACAGAAATCTAGGCAAGATAGTCATGGAGCCAGAGTTAGAAACATCTAAATTGATAGCTTTTAGGGTCGAGCCAAATTTAGTTATACCACTAATAGAAGCTATAAGGCATGAAACCATAATAGCGGATAAAGAAAATCCAAAAAGGAGCTTTATCTCATAATTACAAGTCACATCAAAATCAAGAACAAAGAACTTGAAAATTTGATAGCTTAAGAAGATCCCCATAAGGAGATTACGAAGGGTACCTGGTCCAGCTTAGTATTAATCATTAGGTACTTGTCGCAAAAAATCATAATTTCCTTTTCCAAAATAGGCTTCATCCCATATTTTGAAATGAGCCACTTGTTATCCATCCCATTAGAGCAACTATTCATCTATCTCATCAAAACAATTAGACCACATAGCCCAATAGATAAGTATGTGGACCCCTCAAATATCTAGCTAGGCACATGTTGAGTTTTCATCATTGGTCAAGTAAGGGATATGTTCTTTCAATATAATACTCTAAATGCTAGGAGGTAGGTTACTTAGATCACACCAACATTTGGACAATTTCAAGTGTATGCCATAATTGGCTAAGGCATTAGCAACTTGGTTCCCCTCGAGCTATAAATATGACTAGCCACTTTTAATTTTATCTTTGACATGAGGAAACTAATGTCTATAAGAATGTATCTAGTACTCCACCCCAGCAGTCTATCAAAATTAGTAGAATCAATAATGGACTTAGAGTCTCCTTCAATGTGTAGGTTCTCAATTCCTACTGAGACAACTATTTGTAATCCCTTTAACAACACTCTAACTTCCACTATCATAGAAGAATGAATACCAATCCCCCTAGCATAACCAGCCACTAACCTCCCTCTATGATCCTTGATCACACCTCCTACACTTGTTCTGCCTAGGTTTCCCTTAGCAGCCCCATCAAAATTTAGTTTAAACTATCCATTGTCAAGGGGTTTCCAAATAGTGGCTCTCTGAGCTAGAATCCTAGAGTTGTCATAAGAATTGGCATATGAGTTCTAGTGCCAAGCTTTAACTATGCTTATTTCCATCTTAGTAGGTCCTTTGTCAGGGATTTTCCCTTTGAAGGGTGAGATATTTTCCCCAATGAGCCAAGCTTCAATACCAAAGACCTCTTTTGGGTTCATCTCAGTGTTCCTGAAGATCCTATTGTTCCTCTCTTTCCATAAGCACCAGGATATAATGAGAGGGACTTGGTTCCATATTTCACTAGTTAAAGGATGGGTAAAGGGTCTAGACCAGCTCAAGATAAAATATGTGATATCCTTACACATAATCCATTGAATAGTTTAAGGGTATAAAAAGCTTAAAGTTAGATAATTTTTTGGGACCTATGATGTACATTTGTGTTCATTCCATTGTCCCTTGAAATATTTTGTTTTGTACTTCTTAATAGTTTGTTTCTATTAATCATCTATTTATATGTCTACAGAGTTTTTCCATTCCTAAAGTTTCCCAAGGTAAGGTTGCAAAGTTTACATTCAATGGCACACCCGTTGATATCAAGCATGGTGATGTTGTAATAGAAACTATCTCTAGTTGTACAAACACTTAAAATCCAAATGTGATGCTTGGAGCTACACTTTTTGCAAAGAAAGCTTTAGAATTAGGTCTTGAGGTATGTGATTTTTTGTGCTCTTTTGAATTTTTTTCTGAAAGTTCACATTTCAACTCTTCCATTTGAAATGTGACAATCCTAGATTTTATTATATCAGAAGGTTCAATTTTTTTCGTCCACCATGAAATTAATTATGATTGGAATTTCAAGTCTACATATACTTACATTTTTCAGGTAAAGCCATGGATTCAGACAAGCCTTGCTCCAGGGTCTAGAGTTGTTACAAAGTACTTACAACAGAGGTATTTTGAATGTCCAAGTTTGGTGCTTTTGTTTTTGGTTGTAGAAAATAGAAACCATAATTTAAGTTACCCTTAGTCATTTTTTTTCACATTCAATAACTTAATTAATCTGGAAAAAAAGGTGATTTAGTAGTAAATTTTCTTTATTGTATCATTCTTTTACATTGCTTAACTAAATTTAGTTGAGTGTTTACAGTGGCCTCTAGTTGTACTTAGATTGTCAAGGTTACAGTTCATTTTCATTCCCCAACATATCTTACCAAATGTGAACAAAATAGATCGAAGTAGCAACTAAAGGAATAGTGGTTTCTTCTCGCTTCGTTGTGGTAGGGTTTCATAGATTTTTCCTGCAAACTTCACCCATTTTTCTTCATCAGCATTGTTCACACCATGCCACAATTTGTGTAGAATCTTGAGGTAAATCGTTTTCCATACTAATATTTTTTTCTTAAAGGTTGTAACAATCTTGTTTCAAGCTAAAGAATTGATCCCACAATATCTCTTTGAATCTTGTTTAGGTGGTAATATTCCTCATATTTGATTAATAAAAATGATATTGTGATGCTTCTTTTGTTATGTTTTGTTAATATCCTTTCTCTCCCTGTTGTATGCTTTCTGTTGCTTTTATTTTAAATATATTTATGACAATGGAAGGGAAATAATTTGTGTACATGCTTCATGATGTGAAAATGAGTATTGTTTGAGAAAGAGTGTTGTAAAATAACTATTTTCTTCATAAAAGGCTTGAGAGATTGATATCTTTTTGCTTTCATTCTAAAATGAAAATTCTATTGTGTATAACATCTAAGGCAATATTATAGGGGAAATCATCTATTTTTATTCATTTTCTGTCATTTTTTAATGCTTTCCTTTTTTGTGAATTTTTATGATTTTAACTTGTTCATTTGCAGGCTTTATTTCATGGTGATGATATAAATGCACAAAATATCACAGAGGTAAATTCAGCTAGTTCAGAACTTTATGTTGCTTTTTTTAATTTTGTATATTTTTAATACATTATTATTGAATTATCTGGAACTCTCAAATTTAAAATATTGTTGTGCAATATCTTAATCATGTGAATAGCATCATTAACCATAAGTTATAGTTTTTTTGATATCTTGTAATTTGTAACTTTGGTGTTGTGTTGTCTACGTTGTAAAGATGATGCTTTAACTTCTAATCCATTCAATTTGTTTTAATTAGTTACTTGCTTTAATATTTATAAGATAATTTAGTTCTACTGACAGTGGCTTTAGTGTTCTATTCAAAATCTGATTTGGTATTGTGAAGTTTAAAATATTTGTTTTTTCCAACCTTTAAGGTATGGTATGCTGCATCATATTTTCTTTGTGTGTGGATTGCTAATATCTTTGATACTATTAGGTGGAGTTGGATACAAATAATACATGAAATAATATGGAAGGTCAAGATGGACTAACCAAAACAAAATTAGGGAGGACAGATTCACCTTCTATGTTTTCGCAGCAAAATGGTCAATGCTAGATGTGATTTTAAAATTTCAACTATTCTCTTTTATATGTTTATGCAATCCACTCTACATATTTTCTACTCTTCTACAATCTCTAGATTATGATTTCAAATACCAAAGCATATAGGTTAATAGGATTACATGCTACATATATAGAGTCTCATCTTTCGATCTTGTAGCTTCTTTTGTTGAATACACAATTACAAAATGCTTTAGGAAATATAACTAATATTATCAATGTTTTTTTATCTATTGACTCCATTGATCATATAAATCAATAAATGACTATAGGAGAGATTGTTGTATGATAGTTTCAAGCGTTGTGTTCATTTAGTAAATTTTCTTGTGAGTTCATAGTTACGTTTTATTTAGAATTGTTTTTGAAAAGGAAAAAACAGGTTTTACAGGGACCTGAAACCACAGAGTTTAAACAACAAGAGATAGACAGAGAAAGTACAAACAACCGGACAGCTGTCCCAAAGAAGGAAAAGACAACAACAAAAGACAAAGGGCCCTAAAAAAGGACCACCCAAAAAACCAGCAAACAAAACATTACATTACTCCAAGGTGTTAAGTAAATCCTCGGCTTCCTTTTCAACATTCTGCATGTCCTGTAACCCCTGCTTGAGAATTTGGACCGTATGAGATGAAGTCGGGGTCTTCCTCTTGATGTTAGCCCTAGTACGAGTCGAAATCCCTTCACCAGCCGATCTGCTGCCTCCCCTGTCCGCATCCAAATCCACAACCAGCGATCCCTTTTGGTTTTTTTCAAGCTTTTCCACCATCGCATTGATGATGATGGTGTTATGCCTTGCAATTTTATGATTGTTAGCAACAGTAGCCCTAATGTTTTGTTCAATCTTGGACATTTTATTTAGAATTGTTAAGGTAACCATTGTCACATAAAATCATAGCTCATTGGACTTTGATTTGGTTATTGTCTATGTCGATTATGGGTGCACTCTCAAAAAACAAGTTGTCTTGTTTTGTATATAGTTGCCCTGTTTTTATTTGAAAAATATTATAATATGTTTATTAGGTTGGCTTCATAGATTGACATCTATTATGTTTTGGCTTCCTTTTAGGAGTAATTATTCTTGGAGACAAATGGGGATTGGAAAAATTCAATGCTATAAATTAAGGTAAGGATACCATTGGCAATTAGTTTTGTGGTGAGGACTATCATTATCTTTCCTCATTGCCCTTTTTAAACAACCATGTCCATACTTGCAAATACCTATAGTATGATGAAGTTATTTCCCTTATTCTGTTAAGAACAACAGTTAAAAGTGAGAAAAATGAACTAGGAAAAGGGTTTTTAATACATAGGCCAACATTTACATCCACTTTGTTACTGAACCATTGCTCCATTACATTTGCAATGGATGGAGATACTTGTCTAAAACTTGTTCTAATCTATGCAACCAATGATACCTATAGAGAGATGTATTACCAATGATGAACTGCACACACATAACCTTGCATGAATAGGCATGATTGGAAGATCACAACCTCAAGGGTTCTACAATTTGTTTCAACTCCATTCCTTTCACAATAAAGATTCCTTTACACCAGTATGATCTGCTAAGAACTCCATGAAGCTAAAAAATTTATATGCAAAGAACTCCATGAAACTAAAAATTTAATATACAAATGACTTGACCTTTATATACAAAGTTATGACTATCACTTAATGTATTTAGGTGGCATTTTCTCACAAATAGCTACCCTCTGTGAAATCACTATCTTCTTAGCCCTCTATTGGTTGTCATATCTTAATTTTTTCCTTCTTTTTTTTGCCATAATCCATTCTTTTTTACTGTTGCTTAATATTGCAAAGTGTCAGCTTCTAATCACTTGTTCATAGAAAAAGCATCAAAGTTAGCCTTCCACAACTTATGGGTTTTCCAAATGTAGGTTGTTGCCTTCTTTTCTTTCATTGGACTGATTGTCTCCTATGTGGTCACAACAATGAAAGACTTCCTTTTCATTGGTGTGTGAACCTAGATCCTAATACCTGCAAAACACAACAAACAAACATACTAGAAGATTGAAATGCAAGTTAAGACCAAGATTCCCCATAAAATCCATTTAACTATGCTCAAAATAGGAATAAAACAAGAACACAATGAAAGAAGATGAAAAACAAACTAAATCCTATTAAGAACATGCAAACTCTTGATCTTATGGGGAGTTACTGCCAATTTGATGTGGAATTTGGCCCTTTCCCAACTCCTATGCAAGCTTTGTTGATTGATGATGAAGAGTGATCCACTTTGATGAAGATTGATGAATGCTCCAAGATAAAATCTGCAAAAACCTAGCTAAGATTCAAGATTGATGGATGGAATTTGATAAATATTCGAGCATGGTAACTTTGCATAATTTTTGGATGATCAAATGAGGATATGAGCTATTTATTTATAGAATGCCAAGATTGATGAATGTCCAAATTAGAATGCCAAGATTGATGAATGTCCAAATTTGAGAAATGTGGGACTAACATTCATCCAATGGCAAGATGCCACTTGTCAATCTATGAGTGGATGGAGGAATGAACAAGTTTTGGTTAATGCGCCAAAGAGGGAGAGATTCAAATTTTAATTTGAGAGTTAAATGTTGAGTTTGACCTTTGCAAGAGACATGTAAGAGCCATGTAAGGCCTCATAAATGCTTTGTTGGATGTACATGTCCACTTGTTTTTTAATTCAAACTTGAGGGAATATTCCTCAAAGATGCCATATTGATGGAAAGTTTTGATTTTATAAATGAATTAAAATGCTTTATTGGTGCAAGTGGGAAAAGCTAGAGGATGTGATGGGTGGTTAGATTAGATTAATCAGGATTAGCTTAACTTAGATGATGATTATGGGATTTTGACCCATTTGACTTAAATATTTTGATTTATTTAAATCAAAAGGGATGGAAGATGATTCTAGATTTAATTAAATAAAGGTTTGATTTATTTAATCAAAGAGGGTGATGTTAGGATCAAGTTGATTTATTTAATTTAAATTGATGAATTTAGGAGATTGACCAAATAAACTTGATTTATTTGATAAATGGATGAATATGACCTAATCAAATGCATTATGCCAATTTTGCATGTCTACATTTTTCCTCTTTAAAGCAATGTACTTGCTACATTGGTTCAAAGAATAAACTTTCGTGATCAAAATTAAAAAAATCTAATTTTTCTGATGCCCCAATGGAAAGAAGCACGCTAGTACATTACCCCTCGAGAGATCGAGTGAAAAGATTTGATTTGAGGTCAATCTCATGATAAAGAGGTTCAAAATGGATGGTTATGGATGATGATGCAAATGAGATGATTTTAAGATGCTTAGAATAACAAATCTATATTATCTTAAACAACTTAAATGATGATCCAATGTATGTGAGATGGATGAGAAAGATGATGTGATATGTTATGATTATGCGATGGAAGTTCTATGTAGATGCTTAGACTAACAGATCTATATTATGATGATGAAAATTCATGTGAGATGATGTGCAAAATGATGATGGTTTGTGGATGCAGGATGGATGACCGATGATGATGATTAACTATTCATGACGGATGTTAGTGCGAAAAAGAAATAGATGATGACAAGAGGATCCAACAAGCCAACTTTATGAGAGGTGATGATAATGATGATGATTAGTTCAGGATTTGGTATTTTCAAAGGGCCAATTACCTTATGTTTGATAACACACATAGGCACGATGCATCGTATAAAGAACTAGGATGGTGTTGTACCTAGTGTGATGGAATTTGACTCGACAAATAGATAGGGAGTATCCTTGTTCACACTTGACATACAGAAACCTTGCTAGGATGTACCTAACAAATCAAGTATTCACTAAGTTATTTTACAAGAATGTCCAACAAGCACAAAAAAAAAGGATAATGATTGTTGCCCCATTCCTATTTCTCTAAATCCTCATGTTTGGATATCATCGAGAAGTCCTTGGAATGAGCACAATAGGATAAGTCAAAAAATAAAAAATGAAGTAGACAAACAAGTTGATGCTCTGCACACCTTCAGCCAAAGGGATGTGTTTTGATAGGATAAGAATCCAAGGTGATATCCAAAATGATGCCCATTGTTGGAACGATATATCCTAGGACATGCATTGTACAAGATGATGATGGTTTGATAAGTTTTTTATAGGATTTTGATATAAAGTTGATTGACATGTTTGAAAATGATCAAGATTTTAATTTTGCATTTAACAATTTGTTGTTTCGATTTTGATTTTACATTTGAAGCTTGCTTTTGTTGATTGTTGTGGTTGTTTTTGTTTGTTTTGCTAAAGGATGAAGGTGATGATCAGTTTATTATGGATGATTGATTATCACCGGTGAAAGCGAAATGGGACAGATGGATTTTTTTTCAAATATTTGGATGTTTTTGATGTTTTTGAAATGTTTTGAGGCTTTTTTTGGTATTTTCAAGATGTTTTACAAATTTTTTTGGATTTTTTGGATTTTCTAATGTTTTTTGGATTTTGTGGTTTTTGAATGTTTATTAGATTTTGATGTCTTGGGGGATGATCAAAGATTAGCCTTGCCTACATTTAAGCTCAGAGACGATGTAGTTCGGATATCATGTTTTTGATGTTTTCTATTTTATTGATGTTTTTTTGGATTTTGATATGTTTTGGATGTTTTTGGATTTTCACGTGATTTTGATGATTTGGATATGGATATGTGTGATGATATCAGTGGTCTGTTTGGGATTTTGTTGATGAACAAGCTAAGGCTGACTAATCGAATCAATGGATTGATGATGATGATAACATTGTTGAGGATACACAACAATGCAAGGACAGTGTTAAGAAACATGAAGATTTAAGATGTTGATGGGATTGATGATGATGACATTGTTGAGGATGCACAACAATTCAAGGATTTGATTCATTAGGATTGATGATGATAACATTGTTGAGGATGCACAACAATGGAAGGATAGTGTTAAGCAACACAATGATTGGGAATGATATCCTGAGATGATGAATGTTGATTGGATTCAATTGATTAGGATTTTGAAGCTTCATTTGGAACAATTTTTTTTTGAATGATTTGATGTGACATTTGAAGCACAACTTAGATGCAATTGATGGTGATTACTTGGATTGATGTTCAATGAAAGATAAAGACTAATAAGGAATGTCTTCTTGTCAAAATATGCCATGAGCTAGTGATTTGGATCTTGGATCAAAAATGCTTTGACCAATTTGATTTCATGTTTACCAATGTTCGGATCACCACATAATTTGGAGGATATAGATCAAGATTATATTCTCAAAGCAAGATGTAAATATCTACCTCCAATGTCTAGCAATGTATGGAATGTGATGTGTGGATACACAGATAGGTGTATGGACTGAAGGATATGGATTATCTTATGATAAGATAAGGTGTTTAGATAAAGAATGCCCATTTGGATAATGCTTCATGGCTCGGATAATATTGGGTAGGATAGGATCAATGAAAATAACCCATGTCAAGATATTTATCGTAAGTAAGCATAAAGTGTGCACCAAACTTTTACCAAGATCAAGATAATTTGGACTATGGATGTAGATGGATAAAGATGGATTGGATAAATGGTTCATGGATGAATGGATTTATTATGGATAATACAGATGAAATGTTGGATTTATTATAGATGGGATGAGATGCTTTCACCTGAACTAGCACATGTAGATGCTCGATTCTACACATGATTCCTATTTACCAGTTTTTCATCATGGTACCTACCCAAAGTGCCATCGAAGTGGTTTTCACTAGAGGATGATTTTTTTCTTTACTGTTTTCAATCCTTTTTTTTATTTTTTTGGATTTTCATATTTTTTTATTTTTTGTATTTTTCTGCGAAAGATTTAAAGCTCATGCTGAACCATAAGGTGTTGCTGATGTAGATGCTTTTGTAATGATGTGTCATTGATATCCTACTTGAAGAATTTTCTTTGCTAAGATACATGCAGTTGAATACAACTTTTGAGATTTCTGATCTGCTCTGTTGATACCGGTGTTAACTCTATCTTGGTGTGCACATCGCGATAAAGTGCTTTCTGAATCCTTA